>JARQOC010000003.1:697405208-697420437 GCA_033576535.1 Allobates femoralis | reverse complement strand
TTGTACACACCTTTTTATTTAGTTGTTTTGAGACACACTTAGGGCCCTTTCACATCAGCGGTTATTTCAAATCGCGGCAGATGCGGTGAAAAAAACACATCTGCCGCGATTACCGCATACCGGCTGTACTTGCGGCGCAGTTGCGGTAAACGCCTTACAAGGTATAGGCGGACTTACGGCAGGTGCGGCCGCGAAAAAAAACGCGGCTGACTGCGGTTTTTTTCGCGGCCGCAAGTGCCAAAACCGCACTTGCCGCACCTGCCGCAAGTCCGCCTATACCTTGTATGGCGTTTACCGCAACCGCGCCGCAAGTGCAGCCGGTATGCGGTAATCGCTGCAGATGCGTTTTTTTCACCGCATCTGCCGCGATTTGAAATAACCGCTGATGTGAAAGTACCCTGATGCCCTTCTGATAAGCGACCATCTTTAGCCACATTGCATCTAAAGATATTAAGATAATTTCTTTAGTTGTGGTGGTCTCCTCTAAAATACCGAGTTTTGTTGGAGTGACCTTACAGGAGGTGAACTCTTTGCAGGATCTCTCAGGTATCTGGTAGACTGTATGTCTGTTGACCTGCTCCTGGGTTTCTCTTTTTCCATGGAGTTGGCAGTAGATCAGTCCTTTTATTTCTTGCATGAGTGGGTGGAATGTAATGTGACTGTAGGTGCAAAAACAGCTCTGGTATGATTATTATGGCTGTAGAATTTCTTTATTTGTCTGGAATTTGCTTACTCATCCTGACCGTAAATCGGTTTCATTCTCTGCTCTCAAAGATAATGTCAGGTTTGGCTCATTCCCAGGGTCATCTGGCTGCTCTCCTGGTCACCTCTCCTCTTTGTATGCAATGATGAATCTTAGTTGATCGATGATTTGGTTCCCTGTACAGATCTGTGTTCATTCTTTATGTTTAGTATTGATTGCACTGCGGACTCCAAAATAAGACCAGGCAGGTCCATTGGCATCAGTATCAATCTTTTATCATGGAAACTTCTCATTTTTGTATGCAGTGAAGTTCTTAGTTGGTCGATGATTTGCTTCCTTATACAGATCTCTGTTCAATCTTGATGCTTGGTATTCATGGCACTGTGGACCACAACATATGACCAGACAAATCTATTTGGCATCAGTATCCATCATACAGTGGATTCACCAATGCTTTATGGTTTGCATTGGAGCCTAGCTGGTTATCTAGAAAAAAAACATTGCTGTATGACTATTCCTGACAGTTGTACATCTTAGGGGAATTTTTTTTATTTTAAATATATATATTTGAGATCAAAACAAATTTGTAATTGGGTTTCTTTAAAAATGTTTCACCATTTGGCTTTTTGGCTGGGTTCACACTTGGAAAGCAGCGCACTGAACGCAGCCGAACGCTTGCGCACATGCGTTCCTATGTTTAACATGGGAACGCATGTGCCTGCGTTTGGCTGCGTTCGGATGCGCATAATTTGTGCACCCTCCGAGCGCACTCTGGACGCAGCATGTTGCATTTTTTTGTGCGGTCGCTTGTTTTATCTTCAAATGCACAAACCATGCATTGAAGTCCATGGATCCGCAGTGTCCTCCGCATGATAGCGCAGGAGAGCGCTGCGGATCTCATTAAAATCTCTCCCCGTGGCCGCCGGTGATCAGCTAGACCCTCCACTGATCTCCTGCTGGTGTCAGCGCGGGAGATTTGAAGATACAGCTTATCTGACAGCTGTTTAAATCTCCCGCGCCGACACCGAATAGGTGATGTCGGCGCGGGAGATTTGAAATGGCGATCAGCTGTTTCATATCTCCTGCACCAATATCTCCCTATTCGGTGTCTGTGCGGGAGATTTAAACAGCTGTCAGATCAGCTGTGTCTTCAAATCTCCCGCACTGACACAGATGGGAGATCAGCGGCAGAGATCTCCTCCTCCCTGCCACAGCTGATCTCCTCCTCCCGGCTGCCCTCAAGACAGCTGATTGGCTGGCCAGGGTGCATACTAATGTGAACGCATGCAGAGATTCTCCACTGCGTTCACATCAGTATGGGCTGCGTTTGCACTGCGTATGCTTGCTCTGGGCTGACGGTGGAGATTGAGCATTGCCTCAGCATGTCAGGTGATGCATGAGAGGGAGATTTAAACCTGCAATATTCTCTCCTCTGCTGAATATTTTCATTTGTGTTTTGGTGGTTAGGGGTTCGGTGTGTTTTTGCTCATTTGCCATTTTGCTCTGGCATTTTGGGCTAGGCTCTGTATCTAGCTTCTTATACTTTTTCATTTTGATCTGCCCTGCACTTCCTGCTTGTGCTGGTGTGTTGATCCAACTACAGCCTGTGTATCCAGCCAGCCACTTTGCTATTTGTCACCAGGGAAGTAACGTGCCAAAGTTCCCCCTTACAGGACTGGAAGGCGGGTGAAAAGCACCCTGGTTCTTAAGGGTGTGCATTAGCATGATGGCTAGTGCAAAGTGTGTCTGGCATACTGCGTTTGCTGGCCACAGTTCTGTTATCTCGCCAGCACTCTAGCATTACACAGACTTCTTCAGTTATTACTTATTTGTGGATCTTTCTGCCTCTGCACTGTGAATACCCAAGCTCACCAGTGTGTGCTTTTTTTTCTACCAATTGTACCAAACTGTTGATTTGGCCAGTCATAACATTATTTGTGTCTGATGTTTTGTTTTTTTTAAGTATAGTGACACTCTTTCTTTTCCATTGTGAGCTTCTTTAACCTCATGTTGTGGGTTCACAGCAAAATCTTTCAAATGCACATGCCACATCTGGAATTGGTTCCAGACCTTTTACCTGCTTAATTGAGTATGGTTTAAAGGCCGGGTTACACGCAATAATATCGCTAACAATATCGTTGCAACGGCACCGGTTTTGTTGTGACGTTGCAGCAACCTCGTAGCGATGCTGCTGCATGTGACATGTACCAATGACCAGCGATCAGTTCGCTGATTGTTGGTAAATGGCCAGAACCATTTTTCTGTTGTTGGTCTCCCGCTGGGCAGCCAGCATCAGCGTGTGACAGCGGGAGACCAACGATCAACGACCTCCTAGCGCCGCAGAGTAGACGCTGGGACATGGTAACCAGTGTAAACATAGGGTAACTAAGCGCAGCGATCTGCTTAGTTACCCGATGTGTACCCTGGTTACCAGCGTTCTCGCTGGTTGCTGATCGCTGGTGAGTCTGCCTATGTGACAGCTCACCAGCGATCAGATAACGATGTCCCAGCGATACCAATCGTTGGTCGGGTAGCTGGGACATCGCAGCGTGTAACAGGGGCTTAAGAGTGAAAAACGCATGCAGCCTATTAAGGAGTTTTTGAGATAATTGTCTCACTTACCATAAAAAAAAGAGGCTGCTACATGTTAACCCCTTCACTACCTATGACATACTGGTTCGTCATAGGTTGTGTCCCTCACTTTGATGTGAGCTCACTTCATTTCCCCAACATCTCAGCTGATCTCATCAGCTGAGATGTGGGGCTAACAGTTCCGATTGGATCTGCGGAGTTAACCTTTGGATCATTCACTGACGGCGAGATCCAAAAGTGCCATGGCGGGGATCGTGCCGTTCCCCGCCGGGACCGGACATCCCGCGATAATATCTCCGTGTGTCACCTGATAGCCCTGGGTTCTGCAGTGACCCTGGATTCTATCAGGATTCACTTCCTGTGGTTGGTTGGCAAGTGCTGCCAATGATCATTTGTGCTATGTCTCAAAATGCTGCAGCTCATAGGGTCTTAGCACAAGCGATCGGACACTACAGCACTGTGGCGCCTTATGGGGCACTGTAAAATGAAGTAAAAATAAAGTTTTTAAATATATGAAAAAACATAAGTTCAAAGGTCCCCATTTGCGCCATTCAAAAAAATAAGTAGTAAAAATTTTTTAAAAATACACATATTTGGTATTGCTGCAGTCAGAAATGCTCAATCTATCAAGACAAAATCAATTAAACTGAGCTGTAAACTGCATAACGGAAAAAAAGTCCAAACACCAAAATTACATTATGGCCACACACAGCATTGCAATACAGTGTATCAAAACAGCGCATCTACCCAAAAATGGTATCATCAGATTCCGAAAAATGAGAACACTACGGGTCGTGGAACATGAGGCAAAATGCTAAATACTTTTTTTTTTTTCTTTCTTCTTTTTTCTTCTTCAAACGTCTGAATTTTTTACACCACTTAGATAACTGTAAACATTTACGTGTTTGGTATCTACAAACTCGTTACCGACCTGAGGCAACATACTGACATGTCAGTTTTAACATATATAGTGAACATGGTGAATTAAAAAAAACAAGCGTTTGATTGCACTTGTTTTGCAATTTCACCACACTTGGAATTTTTACTCTTGATCTTTACACAATTGTGTTTCTTAGATACACCTGTACTTCTGGCAGAACTACAACCTGGTCGGGAGGCGCTGTATGATTGGAAGTCAAGTTGTGAGACATGGAGTGTTGAATTCTCACCGGATGGCTCCTGGTTTGCCTGGTCTCAAGGACATGGCATTATTAAGCTTATTCCTTGGCCATTGGAAGTGGAACAATCGTAAGTCATATTTGGTTGTGGGCAGTAATCAAAAACTGGTCTTAAAACACTAATTTTTTTTCCCCTTTGTTGGAAGGCCTCCATCACACAGACCCAAAAGTCAACGATACAAGGTCTCTGAAGTAATAAGGAAAGGAAGTCTGAAAGAAAAAATATTGGACTGTGGTCAAATAGTTTGGAGCTTAACATTTGGTTCTTCATCTGCCCCGGCTGGATGGAAACTATGGCCTCTTTCCAGACAGCAAGATATTAAGGCTGGTGAAACTTGGCTTCTTTTGGCAACTGGACTTAGCGATGGACACATCAAAGTGTGGGAAGTGCACACAGGTAAAAGACGTGATACGAAGTGATGAATCCAGCTCACCCACATAGGGCCGGCATGCACGGATCAGCACACTGGCAGTGCTAGACCACAACATAGAAAGGCGAGGATCCAGCTTCCGGTTCAAATGAAATTTATTCACAAATTAAGTGGTTCCATAAAAACATTTCCAAGTATAACAAAAAATAAGAAGGTGCATACAGTCATACTCAGAGCCCAGAGATGTTAGCTGAAGCGGTGTACCGCGGTGACTTGTTTCCAACGCAAGCTGCATTCTTTGTCAAAGGACGCAGCTTGTGTCGGAGACACATCATCATGGTACACTGCTTCAGCTAACATCTCTGGGCTCTGAGTAAGACTGTATGCACCTTTCTATTTTTTGTTATACTTGGAAATGTTTTTATGGAACCACTTAATTTGTGAATAAATTTCACTTGAACCGGAAGCTGGATCCTAGTCTTTCTATGGAAAAGAATTGATATTCTGCTTACAGTAGGATCAATGCAGGGTTCTACATTACTAAGTAAAAGTTTTGTACATTAATAAGAATTTAACTGGTTTTAACAAATAACACGGGGAATGTGAGGGGAGTATCTGTTCAATCATGCATGTAAGGAGTTGTAAAGGACTCTACTGTAGCCACTAGCAGCAGCAACAGAGTATAAGCGTATATAAATTCCCTGCCGTACCATAACACACCAGAATTTATAGCACACTTCAAGTCTGGACCCCTGGTACAGATTTTGCAATGGAGCTTTGTCTGAGATTCGCATATTAACTTCCCGCTACCTCCCTCCCCAGAAAGGTCCTAGTTCTGTAGCAGCTTATAGAGGGTTAAGTGATAAATCCTTACAAGAAGTTGAGGCTGCTTCAAGTGACCATTACATTTTTAGACCTGTACTGTAATTACAGGTCGTCTTCTCTTCAATTTATCTGGGCACAGGATGTTGTGCGGGATCTGAGCTTTACAAGAAATGGCAGCTTAACCCTTGTTACAGCATCTCGGGACAAGACCCTTAGAATCTGGGACTTGAAAAAAGATGGTAAGTCCCCTTGAATTGGTTACAAAGTGATCTGCCTCCATTTACTCCTAGTAAAGAATTTGTCATCTGGGTATTTCAATAGCTACTACTTGTTAGGCAAAAGGTACAAAATCCTGTAAACCTGTGATTATTGGACAATCCAATGTACATTTTTGGGAAGACTTCTTTGAAGGATACACGTTATTTCTTATACAGAGGTTTGAATAGTGCTACTTAACTTGGGGTATGTGCTTTGGTATTCTCTGAACCCAAGTAATTCAAGCTGTGCACTGGCCATATGACAAAGTTACTTGGAATGTGCCTTCACATGTAGTCAGCCTTTGTATGGAATTACACATATATTTCAATTGGAGTCACACAGTAATTGTTTGTAGTTCAGGGTGTGTGAATTACTGAAATAGCTTTACATCCGTAGTTATGTCTTCAGGAAAACACACACCCTGGTTGTCATGTGGAACCTGAATTGCATCAAGGTTAAAGGCCTCTTTCTTTCTTCTTCTGTACATTTTCACATATGATGTGGAGTATACAATGCGGGTCAATGTCATTATCTGATGCTTTACAGCAACAGTGTTGGTAACATTCTGCACATACTAAAGTTACAACACCTTGAGGTAGATTTGCAAATCTGGTCTAATGTTCATACAGGAAACATTTCAAGTGCACTACATGTAATATCGTACCTCCTGTTACCTCTCCATTTTAAAGAGGACCTTTCACCTATTGTAGCATGTTAAACTGGCCACATCATAGAATAGTTGCTGCACAGCTCAGTAAAACATAGTGTTTATTTAATTTCTCCTCTCCATTGTGGAAATATTACCTTGTAATACTTCGGGTGAAAGCAGAATAGTGTCTCTGGGGAGGTTACTTCTTCCCCTACTGGAGGTTGACCAATCATAAGCAATTAACATCATACAAAGGAAAAAAAGAACACCCCCTCCCCCCACAATAGCTTAGCTACTTTAATATTTGCGTTCAGCTCCGCTGCGTCTGGTTTGCAGACGGGTACGCAGTGCCGAACACATGATTGTGTCACTGCGTTCTCATTCACCCCAATGTATGATTTGTACGCTTGCAGAGCCATGCATACAAACCGTACATTCTCGACGCACAGAAAATGCAACATGTTGTGTTTCCTGTGCGCGGAGAATCAACGCATGCAGACACGGCCATCCGCAGGTGACCGCATACGTCTTGCATCCCGATGATAAAAATAGAATGCATGATGGGTGTGTCGCAGTATACGTTCGGCTGCTCACATACGCAGCAGAGCCGAACGCAAGTGTGAAACCGGCCTTAGTGCGGGTTTCTCAGTGAGAGATATATAATGACAGGCATTCTGCTCTCACCATATGTCTCACTGCAGAGCAAAGCGCGGGAGCAGAGGTCACTAAGGCTGGTTTCACACTGCAGTTTTTTCAATGATCAGTGTCTATCCAGTTTGTGTGCCAAAACCAGGAAAGGAACCAGAAGAGGAACTTGCAGAGAAAAACTATAATTGAAAGATTGACAGCTGTTCGAGTTTTGGAGACACTCCTGGTTTTGACACACAAACCTGATCGCACCTGATCAGGGAAAAAACTGCAGTGTGAAACCAGCTTAAGGCTACGTGCACACATTGAGTATTTGAGTTTTTTACCTCAGTCTTTGTAGCCAAAACCAGGAGTGGATAATTAAATACAGAAGTGGTGAAGGTGTTTCTATTAGACTTTTCCTCTGATTGTCTCTGGTTTTGTCTACAAATCCTGAGGTGGTAAACTCATCAAATACTCAGCGTGTGTAAGTGGCGTCACACGGGTCAATTTTCAAAACGATATTGTTAGCGATCACATGCACGCGCGATCGCTAACAATATCGTTTAGATCACTGGTGAGCTGTCACACAGGCAGACTCACCAGCGATCAAAGACCAGAGACATCGTTGAAACGATTTAAATATCGTTTCCACGATGTCTTGCTCCCGCTGCTAGCCTGCGATACGCGGGAGCAGGCTGGTCTCCAAGGTAAACTGCGGGTATCTAGGCAGCGCATGCTGCCTAGATACCTGATGTGTTCCTTAGTTACCAGCCTTCTCCGCTCACCGCAGGTCCCTAGTTACCCGCTGTGTACCTTAGATACCAGCCGTGAGCGGAGGAGGCTGGTAATTAAGGTATACATCGGGTATCTAGGCAGCGCGCGCTGCCTAGATACCCGCAGTTTACTTGGATACCAGCTCCCAGCGCTTGTGAGAGGCGATGGGAGCTGGTTATCGGTCGTCTGCCGGTGTCACACGCAGCGATGCTTTGTGTCCACCGGCCGACCAATGACAGATTTGTGAACATGTTCACAAATCTGCGATCAAACAATCAAGCGATTTTACATTGTAAAATCGCTTGATTACACGCAGCGACGCACAGACGATATCGCTTTAAGCGATCAAAAAAGGAGATCGCTCAAGCGATATCGTTCTGAAAATTGACCCGTGTGACGTGGCCTTTACACCTTCAGCTTTCATCTCACAACAGTCAGTGTGGGGGAGGGGCATTACTACACAGCTGTTAGCAATTTCAGGAAAAAGTTGCAGGTGAGTTTATCCTGGGACAAAGCTCAGCTCTGCTGTACTGCCTCTTCCCATGCGTAGACTGCAGTGAGATGAAAGGTGTATTTAGGCTACGTTAACACACTGCGAAATTCACTTTGCCATTCAGACAATGCTTAAATATACGCAGCGCTTTTATGGGAGAAAGTGCGGGCGTAAAAAGAATGACCATGCCAATTCTTAACACACCTGCGCCCGCGCTTCTCCCATAGGGCCCATTATTCCCGCTGGAATTGCACATCCGTTCAAACAATTCGCAATTCCAGCGGGAATATGCCGGCGCTGCAGGATATGATGTCACACAGGGGAGGAACAATCCTACCCTGTGTGACATCTGTGCCAGCCCCTTTTTGGTTTTGTAGTGTATTAATATACACTGCGAAACCCAACATAAACTAATCCAAATGTGTAAAAAATAATAAAACTGAACACTTACCTCTCCGCCGGGTGTTCCGGACGGTGCGACACACCGCAGGTGTTGACCTTCCAGGCTATCAGATCGCTGATTGGCCGCTCGTGGTCATGTGATATGCGCATCATTGCATGTCACATATCACATGATCGCGAGCGGCCAATCAGCGATCTTGATAGGCCCTGGAAGGTCGATACCTGCAGTTGTTGTCGGCACCTGGCTCCCGGGACACCAGGCGGAGAGGTAAGTGTGCAATTTTTTTTTTTTTTTTTATTACACATTTGGATTAGTTTAATTTGGGTTTTGTAGTGTATATTAATACACTACGAAAACCCAAGAGGGGCTGTCACACAGGGTAGGATTGTTCCTCCCCTGTGTGACATCACTTCTCCCCTGCACTTTTGGGGGAGAAGTGAGCTCGTAAAAAAAAACACGGTGTGTGAATGCACTGCGGTTTTTTACAGCGCTTTTTTGCGCGGGTGCAAAACGTAGCAACAAAGCACCCGCGCAACAAAGCGCAAAAAATGTGCAATGTGTGAACGTAGCCTAAATCATGCATATCTGCTCCCATATGTTGTATTCACAGTGTATTAAGCTCTGCAGCCACCATTCCATGATGTAGACTTTTAAACTTGCTCAAACTGATTAAACATTTACTTATTAAGGCCAGAGTGTGTGGCTCGCATGTGTGCAGTGCAAGGAAATCTTGCTTGCACTCGGGCTCATATTAGACAATCAGGCATCTCAGACCTGCAAGTGTTTTCTCAGACTATACGGGCTGAGTGAAAAATTGCAGCATTCCGCAATTGTGTGAGAGTCTCTGATCACTGGCACGCATACAAGTCTATGGGTGTGAGTAAAATATCTCACTGCACTCCGCAAACATCAGAGTGCAGTGTGATATGCACTGAGACAGACAACAGATCGGATCGCAGGATATAATCACAGTTGCCTGACACTCACAGCAGAACATGAGCAAAGTGTCATTAGGATATTGCATATAATGCTCAGGCATCGGGTGCCATACCCTAGTCTGACCCCAGCCTAATACAGGTACGTGCCCTCCCAGGCAGATTTTAAACTATTTTATTATCTTAACCCAGCTTTATCCTGCAATATTACTGCCATAGCAGGAAGAAGCAATTAATATTTTCAGGTCAAAGAGAGGCAAATAAATGAATGTATGGGCACAAGCTGCAAAGAACAGTATCTTACAGTGAGCTCTAAATAATGATCTGCTGCTATGTAAAGCCTTGCAGAGATTCTGACATATCTTATGTTATTCTGTTGAGCCAGTATATTGTGATATTTGTAACATTTCCGCAAAACTATGATACAATTATTTTATGTGGCTGCCCTCTAAGGCCTCACTTAGGCTGGTTTCACACTACGATTTTGTGAAATCCGTGCTGTCCGATAGAAATCGGACAGCATCGGATCCAAATTTGCCCCATGTAACCCTATGAGGATCGGACCAATTCGGATGTGCACTAATTGCCATCCGATTTGCGTCCGATCCGATTTTGTCTGATTTCTTTCCGGTGCAAAAATCGGAGACTGCTCCGCTTTTTGCATCCGAATCCAAAACCGGATCGAATCGGATGGCAATTATGCCAAATCCGATCCGATTCCTTTAACATGGGGCCCTATGGAGCAGGGTCCGAGTAAACAGCTGATGTCTCCTCGGACCCGATTTTAGTGTACTGAGCATGCTCCGTACACTAAAATTGCTCCAACCCTTCTAATTACACTTTTGCAATGTACAATATACATTGTAGAAGTGTAATTAAGTAAAAGAAAGAGTTAAAAATATAAAAATCATTATGCTCATCTATCCTCTATCCAGCGCTGCCTTCCCAGCAAGGTCCTCATGCTTACAGACCTGTGATGATGTCACAGAGCATCATCGGGTCACATGACGCAGTTACTGTGGTAACTGCAGTCATGTGACCCGATGATGCTCTGTGACATCATCACAGTCTGTAAGCACGAGGACCTTGCTGGGAGGCAGCGCTGGATAAGTGGATAGGTGAGCATAATGATTTTTTATTTTTAACTCTTTCTTGTATATTATACATTGCAGAAGCAAAAGTGCCCCACTGTGTCCGGATCCGTGATAATCACGGACCCGGACACAGAAAAAGCATCAAGAGGTCACCTCCGATGCGATCCTTTCCTGTCGTGGGATCCTACAAAAAGTAGGATCCCACGGACAGGGAAAAAATCGTAATGTGAAAGTAGCCTTAGGTAACCATAACACAGTCAAACCTTTTTTTTTTCCATATTACGACAACAAATCCCTGTTTCTGATGCATTTCTGATTTACCTAGCTAAAAGCCATCATAGATCACTATAAATTGCTCAAATTGCGTTTTCAGGAAGTCCAATAAGAACCTGCATTTCAGTTTTCTAGACCATTAATTACAGACATTCTCTAAAACCATGCAGTTGGTGTGCTGCTGGATTGAATGGCCTAAGGCACAGCAACCTGGTTCAGATGAGATGAGATTACAGGTAATTTGGGAAACTGGTTTCACCATTTGCTTTCAATCAATAGTATTGTGATTACTGTAAACGTCTTTATTCCCTAGGAAAGCTGATCCAGGTACTGACTGGACACGTCCAATGGGTTTATTGCTGCTCCATCTCCCCGGACTGCAGCATGCTGTGCTCTGCAGCAGGAGAAAACGTGGTAAGACCTTTGTCTTAGGAAGATTTATCTGTGCAGCCATAGCCAGTGATCTCTCAGCTAATAATAAGGCTCTGACTTGTACTGCATGTGCTCTAGTCTTGTAGAAAATTAAAGTTTGACTCTGCAACGATTCATAGAAAAAAACATACCTTTAAAACTGTGAGATTAGTTGGATAGGTGGGTCTCCTGCGCCTTCTTCCAGCCTGCTCTCCCAGTGTGATATATAAGAGAGAGACCTGTAAGAAATTAGCTGTGTGCCTGGTCCGGCCTATCTGACTAGTGGTCCTCAGCAGCTTTAAGTATGTTCTTCATCGCAGCCTTTCAGAATCAAAAATTATGACTGAAACCATACAGCCAGTGTATGTAGCATGTATCAGCTATCTGATTCCCTTTAGTGAATAAGTCTTCGGATGTGAACACTTGCAGCATAGTAAAACTGTAGGATTACAATAATGTAACTTCTTAAGGGCTATTATCTCCTAACCTTACAGGAGGGGATAAAACGCAGATTAGTAGAGGTTTGATTCCTGGGATTTCTAGAAATACAGAGAATGGGCTTCTGCAGTGACCAGTCTTCAATGGATGATAGACAACATGCACTGCATGTTGTCATGGGCCAGCTGGATCATCCAGCGTACAGTCCCTCTACTTTTTCTGGCAGTCACATAGACAATAGAGTGGAGGTCGAGCATGCACGCCCCCATTTCTTTCAAGACAGGCACTGCAAAGCTCCGTACCCGAGATTTAGAAGTCCATTTTCTGTATGGCTAATGGTCACGTCACACGCATCAATTTGAAGAACGATATTGTTAGCGATCACATGCACGCGCGATCGCTAACAATATCGTTCAGATCGCTGGTGAGCTGTCACACAGGCAGACTCACCAGCAATCAATGGACCAGAGACATCGTGGAAACGATTTAAATATCATTTCCACAATGTTTTGCTCCGCTGCCAGGCTGTGGTAAGCGGGAGCAGGCTGGTATCCAAGGTACACAGCGAGTAACTAGGGTCCCTAGTTACCTGCTGTGTACCTTGGATACCAGCCGGTGAGCGGAGAAGGCATGGTAACCAAGGTATACATGGTGGTATCATAGAAGCAGCGCAATGGCTTATCGGTCATCTCCCGGTGTCACCGCAGCGATGCTGCGTGCCCACCGGGTGACAAACGATAGATTTGAGGTCCTGTCCTCAAATCAAACGATGAACGATCAGCCGACTGATCGTTCATCGTTTGTAGTGCCACACGCAACAATGTCGTTTTCGACATTGTTCAAGCATCACAGAACACTTGACTTTTGAACGATGTCGGCAACGATATCGTTACGTGTGACGTGGCCTTAAGGATCAGTGATCATTTTTTTTTCCACAATAGTTGTTATGACAATAATTTATTAGAGAAGGAAAAATACTTCAGTTTTTCTTTAAAAAGTGAAGATATGTTATGACAGGAATCAATTTTGCCATTATTTAGGTACTGCTGTGGAGCATGTTCTCATACACGCTTATCCGGAAGCTTGAGGGTCACCAGAACAGCGTAGTATCATGTGACTTTTCTCCAGATTCAGCCCTCTTAATCACAGCCTCTTATGACACCACCTTGATTTTGTGGGACCCTTACACTGGAGAGAAATTACGACAGTTCATGTGAGTATTGACTTTGTTTATAGACCTTTACATCTCATACATTAACTTAAAGGAAAACTGTCAGGTCAAAAATCCACATGTAACTGCTATCACTTTCTAATTCCTTCCTCTAAACTCTCTGTATTGATGAATGAATTCCTATTATTTATATTCCGCCTCCTATCTTCTGTAAACTTCAAATAAAGAGATTTATGCCATCTGTCAATCACAGTGAATGATCCACTTAGTTCTATGCGGTCCACTCCCCATAGATGAATATGCATGTCACATCACAGCACAGGAGATCGGGGGGGGGGGGTTGTATTCTCCTCTCTGCTCTCTGTGTTTGCAGCATCACAAGAGGTCAAATACAACACAGAGACTGTCAGCACAGCAGGGTATCTACTTTACAGAAACAAATGGAGTCTAGATCAGGCAGACCTGCAGTAGCTCTCCCTTCATGGTGATATCAACTGAACAGAACTGTAAGTGAAACCTGACACTGCACTGTTAGCAAAGGGAGGAGGGAGGAGAGAGCTGCAGAGAAGGCGTGCATAATTACATGACAGTTTAAACAGCACTGGACTAATCCTCTCTGCTTATAATGGGACAGGACTAATGCAGCAGCTCTCTGCAGGGTCTGACAATGCTGATAAAATGGAAACTACAAATCGATACAATAATAATTTTACATCTTTTTAAAAGGTCTGCCCAGGCACTATACAAGGGTAATATTAGTATCATACTGAAAAATGACCTGACAGTGTCCCTTTAAAAGTCTACAATTCCCTCCTGGAAACAAGACCCTCACAATGGTTGCAATCAACTGGTTGTGACTGGCTTTCTTACTAATAGTTATTTCAGATATACTATGTATTTATTACGTGTGGCCTGTAAAAAATAGGGTGATTCAACACCTAAAAGGATTTCTAAATATTTGTTCTTGTCACCTAACTAATTACTAATGTTATTAGCTTTTACACACTGCCATACACTTCTCACTGTCTTGCTTATTGTAAGTGTGTGTTTTTTTTTTTTTCCCTCTACTGAAATTTCATAAAGGTTTTTGTTTGAGAGGAGTCTCCAGTGGGATTTCTTTTAGGGGCGGGGCTGGGGCTAACTCGCACCCTACGGGCTTTTTCGCGTCTCAAATGGAACAAACATTCTCGGGGGGCAGCACTGTAGTTATACTAGTTTTTTGCAAACACTGACCTCTGACGACGTCCTTGGTGTGGACCCTTGTGGGAGTATGAGTACAGCGCCCGGGGCCCCCTGCTCCTATCTCCGCCTTTGCTGAGCTTCCGTGAAACAAGACTTTTTCAGGGTGCGGGAAAAAAATACCACCTCATACAAATCATTATCGGTCACTCACTACTTCTGTCTTTATTCTTCATCTACATAAAAGGTGGGCCAAAAGGGGCCCCTTTAAAATAACATATAATCCAGATCACAGCTGATATTTTCCCCTCTTTTCCACTTAAAAATGTAGTTTTTGACGTGCAAGTGGAAAAATTTTACCTTTTAAGACACTGTAAAGTGATACATAACATTGTATATTTTTGTTCTTTCCATATAAGTGTAATTAACTAACCATACAGCCACATATCAAAGAAGAATCTATACAAATATTTTTGGGGATTCTTTAAAAATTTTCTAATTAGCATAAAGTCAAAGTGGTTTGGGTTTTTAAACCCGAATAAATGTGATGACCCTGAGAAGTATTTTTTCATGAAATGCCCTTTATCTAATTAATAACTTGTGAAATTTTGGCCCCAAATTTGTCATGTTCCGTTGTCTGGTGGTTTTGGGAAATACGGCACTGCAAACCACAGCTGACCCTCCTTTTAGATCCGTCTGCTTCTCCCCAAAGGGGTGCAAATTTGGGCCCGCTTGGCAGATGACAGGGAGGAATGAAGGGGCCGGGTTTTTTTCTTTTCATTGCTTACATTTGCTAACACCTGGTGGATAATGTAGGAGGTATTTTAAACCTGTATTGAAGTTTGAGGGCTT
>JARQOC010000003.1:697376460-697405108 GCA_033576535.1 Allobates femoralis | reverse complement strand
CACATCGCGCCTGGTACGCCAATCTGGTACGTCTGATCGGCGACTCCCCCTGGCGCCTGTCAGATCATCCAGACCTATTCTCACAAGGCCCCCTCCACCACCAGAGATCATCGGCCCTGAGTTTGATGGCGTGGCCGTTGAAACCTGGGTTCTAACCCAGGCCGGTTTGTCTCCAGATGTCATTGCAACCATGCTGAGGGCAAGGAAGCCTTCTTCAGCCCGCATTTACCATCGCACCTGGAAGACTTTTTTTCTCTTGGTGTAATTCTCAAAGCCGGC
This sequence comes from Allobates femoralis, assembly GCA_033576535.1. NCBI lineage: Eukaryota > Metazoa > Chordata > Amphibia > Anura > Aromobatidae > Allobates > Allobates femoralis. The sequence goes on along the minus strand of JARQOC010000003.1, from coordinate 697,404,829 downwards.
CGCCCCTACAGTTTTCTCTGCCGGCCATTCTAGGTTTTCTTCAGACCGGTCTTGACACAGGTCTTTCTTTGGGCTCTTTTAAAGGGACAAGTTTCTGCCTTGTCCGTTCTTTTTCAGCGAAAGCTGGCTAACAGGTCGCAGGTCAGAACTTTTCTACAGGGAGTCGCCCGACTTGCTCCCCCCTACAGATGACCCCTGGAAACATGGGATCTAAATCTAGTCCTGGATGTACTACAGAGGCCACCTTTCGAGCCTCTGAGACGTCCCTCTCCGTATTTTGTCCCAAAAGGTAGTGTTTCTGGTTGCGATCACGTCTATACGTCGTGTGTCGGAACTGGTGGCTCTGTCCTGCAAGCCTCCCTTCCTCTCCTTCCACCAGGACAGGTTTGTGTTGCGTCCGGTTCCGTCCTTCCTTCCGAAGGTGGTGTCCTCTTTTCATCTGAATGAGGACATAACCCTGCCTTCTTTTTGTCCGGCGCCGACTCATCGAGTGGAAAGGGCCTTGCATTCGCTGGACTTGGTTTGGGCCCTTCACCTTTACATTTCCCGAACGGCGGCTTTTCGGAAGGTAGACTCACTGTTCATTCTTCCGGTAGGTCACCGTAAGGGCTTGCCTGCATCCAAGGCTACTCTTGCCAGATGGATCAGGACAACGATCATTGAAGCCTACCAACTCAGGGGCCAGCCCGTTCCAGCTGGGCTGCGTGCGCACTCTACTCGTGCGGTAGGGGCCTCGTGGGCCATTCGGCACCAAGCTTCTGCCGAACAAGTGTGCAAGGCTGTCACCTGGTCAAGTCTTAACACATTTGCTAAACATTACAATGTCCATGTCCAGTCCTCAGCGGAGATGAGTCTGGGCAGGCGTGTTCTGCAGGCGGCAGTTGCCCACCTGTAGAATAGCAAGATGCGGTTAATTACCGAACCAGGGACTAGTTTTGGACGTCCCACGGTCCTGTGTCCCCCAATGAGGCGAAGGAGAAAAGGAGAATTTTGTGTACTCACCGTAAATTCCTTTTCTCTTAGCCTTTAATTGGGGGACACAGCACCCTCCCTGTTGCCTATTCTGGCTGTTTTCTTGTTACCTCAGTTCTGTTACACACAGTTAGAGTTCACTGAAGTGTATTTACATATATATATATATATATATGTGTTATTGGTTCTCCTACTGCTTTACTCACAAACTGGTGAGGCTGGAGCCAGCCAGGGTGTATATACTGCAGGGGAGGAGCCACACTGTTTTCTTGTTTCAGAAGTATACTTATACTGCTGTCCACTAGGAGGCGACACTAACACCCATGGTCCTGTGTCCCCCAATTAGAGGCTAAGAGAAAAGGAAATTGCGGTGAGTACACAAAATTCTCCTTTTTGCACATTTACTGAGTGAACAACAGCATATTTGTGTTTTTGAGACCATGTAGTCCTAGTTCTCTGTTTGTCAAAACGCATCTGTAGCATCGAATATGGTGAGTTTTTGATGCTGCAGATTTTCTGTACCATTTGGCTAAATTAGGATTCTTTGCCTCTTAACTGCGTTTGAGTGTTTTGGTTTGTTTTTTACATCCGTTTCCTTTCCTCTGCAGTTGTCTTATTTTTGCTATGTCATGTTTTAATTAAATTGTTTTGTTTTAAAAACTTTGTCACCTATCTTTGATAAAATGTAATTGTGCAAATTACATGCATTTTTTTTATACGTAGATTTTCTGCATTTCGTTCAACTATAAGAAAAATCAACAAAATGCATATTAACAAGCGAAATTGACATGCAGATTTCAAAAATGCGTTTCAGGTCAATTTTTGCAACGTAAAGAAAAATATATTTACATATATTGTATACTCTTTTTCTGCACTAAAAAATACACACCATAAAAAATGCATCAAATACTCATAATAGGATGTAATCTTTGGGGTTCCTTCAGACAAGTGCATCTTACAGACATTTGATGTCCATATGCACCACAAGAAGCACACCGATTTTAACAAATGTGCCTGTGCAGAAGGCCAATTTTCCACAAGGACCATTGCTCTAAGTAGAAGAAGGGGGGGGTAGAAAAATTGCAGTATGTGCTACTTTGGTCAAATTGCAAACCACACTAGAACATGTAAATAGCAAGCAGCTCAAGCATAAATTTTTAATTTTTTTTTTTTTTAACTATACAGAGAAGCACACAAAGCATGTTATGTCTGCAATTTGCTGACATGAGAGGCCCAAGTTTTAGGATGTCTGTCTATACCTAGTTTTCTAGACAGAAGGAGGAATTTAATCCCTCTCTGAAGGTAGATTTGTAGACAAATTTAGGCCTTTATATGTCCAATTAAAAAACACACGTGTTGCACAGTCTGTTTGAACCTCTATATGTCCATCCATCTGGCACATACCAGAGAAATACATGTCACTGAAAGGAATGTTTTTTTTACGTGTAAAAGATGCGCAAAAATAGTTAAATGATGATAGAGAGGAAGATAGATGGACGTCAGCTACATAATGTCTTAACCCCCTATATATTCTAAGCTTACACTCTTTAGTGCCTTTCATGTGGCACTAAAGAGTGTATAGCCTTGCATTTAGCCAAAAAATAAATAAAAAAAATTAAAAAAAAAAAGCAACTAGCCTCTCCTATATTTGATAGACAGCTGTAGCCAGCAGTTGGCAGCTTAACCTTGGGTGGTAATTCAAAACAGGGGTCATATCATGCTGTATTTTCAAATGATTTAATTAGAATAAAAAAAAAAACGGCTTTTCCCCCAGATGAAGCTGGCAGATAGGGTCTAGTATTCTCAGGGTAGAAGGGGCCATGTTACTGGGCCCTCCACTGGCTACAAATAGCAGGCTGCAGCTGCAGCAGAACTGGTGCCTCCATTACATGTTCCAATCATGGCACTTTTCCCTGGCTATTCCTGCTGCCCTGGTACATTGTCAAACAGGGTAAGGGTTTTGAGGTTGATGCCAGCTGTGTAATGTCAGCTGGCATCAAGTCCAGGGTTTTGTAATATTGAGGGGTTTATTAGATATCCGATATTACCAACCCAGTCTGAAATCAGAGCATCAAATACAACAAAAAATCTTTTATTTGAAAAAAATCTCTCCCATCACGTTCCCCATTTCACCAATTTAGTGGAGAGAAAAAAAAAAAACTCATTAGAAAATCCTGCAGTAAGGTCACGAGAAAAATTATAAAATTTTGACATGGCAGATGTGGGATCTTTCTACGGATTTGCTACAGCTATGATGACCGAAGGGAATGAGCTGATGTTATTGCTTACTGATTATTAGTAATGATGACTGTACTGCAGACTTGTGATTGTGATGTTATGTTATATGATTTGTTACGATTGATAATGAAAAATTAATAAAAATTAAAGTTGGAAAAAAAATTATAAAATTTTGGTACAGATGCCCTTCCCTCCTTCATAAGATTAACCCCGAGGTTTCAGGTGTATGCTGGAGATGTGATGAGGAGGAAGGCTCTATGCTTTATACATGGTGGTCTTGTAGTCTCTCACGCCCATTTTGGTCAGCGATTTTCAAAATTTTTATTTAATGTCTATTCTACATTATGAGCTGTTTCCCCCAGATTGCACTCCTTTCCCTGATCCCTGGTTCTCTTTCGGCGATCAAGAGGGGTCTTTTTAGGTTCTGCTTACTGGCGGCCAGATCAATTATCCCTTGGCACTGGAGATCTACAAGAGTTACCTCTATTATTGAGAGGGTGCAGATGGATAGACTGGAGCGCATGGAGATGCTCATGACTCAAGACAATGACACAATGGCTGGGCAGGAAAGTACCGGGTTTCTTTGGAATACAGAGCCCTAAATTCCCACCGTGGCCACGAGAGTCCTCCTGATTTCAATTGTTTAAATAATCTTATCAGTGTGTTAGTAATTAGTTTGGCATCCTCTCCTTTCCGTACCGCTCTATAACACCTCCCCCCCGCATTTCTTATCTGTTTTTAACTCTTCCTTTTCTTAATTGCTTCTTATCCTTGGTAGGCTTTAGGGTCCTGTGCACCTTTTTTTGGCTATACGGAGTCTGAGTTAAGAGTCATTGGGACCAGGAGTTTTGTAATTCTTATACTTTGATCGGTGTCCTTCTCTGAGTGTACATTCCACCATGACATCCTCTTTTGTCTGAAAGCTGGACACGGATCTCTTTTTGATTGAACTTTTGTGTATTGTTGTTTTTACTGTTTATATAGATTTAAACTTTAATAAAAATATTTTCTGCAAAAAATAAAAAATCCTGCAGTAGTCCAGCGATTCTGTTGTCCATGGAATCAGACACAATCCACACAAAAAAACTCAAATTTAGTCCTCAACAAATTCCCAAACATCCAACGTCGTCCAATGGGAGGTCCCCACGATGACTCTCAGCATATCGGGTCACATACAGAGAACACATCTCCGATAGGCTGGAAGGGCAGGCACTGCCTGACTCGAGGCACTGCGAGAGACAGAAGTGTGATGTGCGGTGATGTCAGTGAGATTATCACAGGTCAAACTCCCAGCTCATGCAGTGAGTATCCCATGAGTTGGACGTGCGACATGCGGTAACCTCACTGATGTCACCGTTTGCCACACTCCCGGATTTCGCAGACTGAGAGCCAGAAATCAGCAGTGGCTGATCTTCCTGCCTGTGGAGAATGTATTCTTTGAACATTTTCTTGTGCTAGGAGACTGAGTCACCATGGGACCTTCCACTGGACTACACTGGAATGTTGGATACTTAGCACTTTGTTGTGGAATAAATTGGTGAATTAGGGTGTCTTATCTTTAATTATTCTCTCTTTTTAGGTCTTGCATGTTTGCTTTTGTGGACTGTCGGATTCTGTGGAGCACGACAGAATCCCTGGACTACTGCAGGATTTAATGAGGTTTTTATTTTTAATAAAATGGTTATACTGGGAGTGTGTCAGGGAGTGTTTTCAAATAAATATTTTTTGTGGTGTTTATTTCTCTGATTACTTACTGGATTACTAATGTAGGGTACCTGAGAGACAGCTTGATATTGCTAACCCCTGGCCTTGATGCCAGCTGTGTAATGTCAGCTGCCATCATGCCCAGGGGTTAGTAATTAGTGATGATTGAGTAGTTCGGTATTTGGATAAGTCTAACCAAATACTTTTTGCTATTCAGATATTTTTCCTAAATATTGAACATAATGCAAGTCAACGGGGAACTTGGATATTTGTCTGGAAAATTCCCCACACATATGAGTTCCCTATTGACTTGCACTTAGTTCAGTATTCGGAACAAATCTCCGAAAAGTAAAGTATTCGGTGAGACTTAACTGAATACCGAATTACTCGCTCATCACTATTAGTAATGTCAAGGCATCTATCAGATACCCTATATTATCAACCCAGTCAGTATAGCATCATTTTTTCTAATAAGTTCAATAATCATGAACAATACAAGGAAAAGACTGATACAGGAGGAGAGAGGACTCTGCTCGTAAGGGCTCCCAGTATACATGGGATGGGATGAAGATACAGTAGGTGAGGGTAGAACTTGGCAAAGTTCTTCATTAATCGGTTTGTAGTGCAAAGGCAGAAGGAATATCATATTTTCATCTACCAAAGGTTCATGTTTAACATTCTTCTGCCCTGTAATCAATTTATTGCATAGGGGCCAGTCCTTCCTGATATAAAGCGGATCTCTTGCGCAACTTTTCCATTTGCAAAGGAAACAACAGTACTTAGAGTATCCCATCTGTAAACCTAATAAAAGTCCCTTGACATCACCACATATATTCTATTTGTACCATGAATATTGAATATGATTGAGCAAAAGCTGCATATTCTCATAGGTCTCTTTCATATGAATGGCATGTCAAATAGGTACTGGAGTGCACAACTAATGCAATGCTTGATTAGGCAGAGCTTAAAATGCTGTATATCATAATAGAGTGCATTTCATTATTTCTACCAAAAATGCACTTGTGAAATCAAAAGATTAATATATCCACAGTCCTTATCATTATAATCTTAAATGAAAATATCTTGGGAATGGTATGCGCCACAGAAATTCTGATTACATTTCTGAAATCGGTGCCTCAAAATACACACAGACTACATAGTTGAAAACAGAAAAAAAGTAAATGTTTTGACTAGTGTTCTCACCTAAGGTAAAGCTGCCAGGTGGGGACTGCAGCTGTCTGTTTCATCCTAGCTGGCTAACAAAAATAAAGGGGAGGACGACCCTATGTTGTTTCTTTAAATTATTTTTTGGGTCTAAATAAAATTCTAAACACCTTTTAGTCCCACATGAAAGGCACTAAAGGGTGTGAGATTAGAATATGTAGGGAGGTGGGACATTATACAGCTGTTTGACATCTATCATCATTTATCTGTCTGTGCACATCTTTTACACATAGAAAAACATTCATTTCAGTGACATGCATGTTTCTCTGAAACCTGTCACACGGATTACATCTGTGCTGCAGGTAAAAAATGGGACTTCTCGCCATAAGAATCACATGCATTATTCATAAGGTCTTTGCCATAATTCAGACGTGTGAAGATACCTATTGTGTTTTTTATTAGTATGTGTGTGAATGTGTCTCCACTAGGTGTAAAACCGGACACCACAAGTTATAAAGACACAGGAAGAGGGCCTTAAACTGTTCTTGAGAGGAAATGATTGGTGATGATTGAATAGTGAGATACTCGGATCTGGGAGATTCGTAGTGAGTAGTTTGGTAGCTAGAAGGAACATAGAGCGCACAATAGCGTCTTATCTGAGATGAGGGGAATATTTGTGAGAGATCATTCAAATTCACCTACCAAACCTACAGTTTTTCTCGCATAACCACTTAATATATAAGGAATAATGAGAAAAAAATATCCCCTTTACCATATGATCACAGTGTTTTTGCTTATTTTTTCCTTTTACAAGTGAGAAGGCTCCAACTTCTACATTTTGCTGGTCCCTCCCTCATACATCATTTTTTGCGCTCCTTCACCACCATTTAATACTTCAGCTCTCAATTCAAGTTTTCAGAGGTCCAGCAGGTGTCAGGAAACCTGAGTTTTGTTAGAAGCTTCAGGTAGCCCTCACTCATTTGGGATGACCCACAGCAGCCTCTCTACTATTTCTTTTGGAGCGTCTGGGAATTCCATAGTTGTAGAATTGGGTAATGACCTTATTTTTGCCATGCCCCACTGTTTAGAATAATAACAAGCAAAGAAAGCTATGGTTGATGCCATTGAAGGTCATCTATACATTTGGGAGGACCCTCCTCTTGGGTATCAGCAGCACCCAGTAGCTAAACAGAAGACATCCACAAGTGCCATGCTCAGGATCCTTTTTTTTGGTAGACCAACTGCCCCAGCTTAGGTTTTTCAATGATGAGGTGAAGACCCTCAGCAGTATTAGTGTCAATTGCTAGTATTCGATAGCCAGCATTTGTATTAGTATAATTATTCGTATTAGGGCCCTTTCACATCAGCGTTTTTCGTAATTCGCGGCAGATGCGGTGAAAAAACCGCATCTGCCGCGTTTGCCGCATAACGGTTCCACTTGCGGCACGGTTGCGGTTTTTTCCATAGGAAGTATAGGGGGACTTGCGGCAGATGCGACAAGTGCGGTATTGCACTTGCGGCAGGTGCGGCAGAGAAAAAAACCGCAGTAAGCCGCGGTTTTTTTCTCTGCCGCACCTGCCGCAAGTGCAATACCGCACTTGCCGCATCTGCCGCAAGTCCCCCTATACTTCCTATGGAAAAAACCGCAACCGTGCCGCAAGTGGAACCGTTATGCGGCAAACGCGGCAGATGCGGTTTTTTCACCGCATCTGCCGCGAATTACGAAAAACGCTGATGTGAAAGGGCCCTTAGGGTGCTTTCACATCAGCGTTTTTCGTAATTCGCGGCAGATGCGGTGAAAAAACCGCATCTGCCGCGTTTGCCGCATAACCGTTCCACTTGCGGCACGGTTGCGGTTTTTCCCATAGGAAGTATAGGGGGACTTGCGGCAGATGCGGCAAGTGCGGTTTTGCACTTGCGGCAGGTGCGGCAGCGAAAAAAACCGCGGCTGACTGCGGTTTTTTTCGCTGCCGCACCTGCCGCAAGTGCAAAACCGCACTTGCCGCATGTCCCCCTATACTTCCTATGGGAAAAACCGCAACCGTGCCGCAAGTGGAACGGTTATGCGGCAAACGCGGCAGATGCGGTTTTTTCACCGCATCTGCCGCGAATTACGAAAAACACTGATGTGAAAGGGCCCTTAGGCTCTCACTTCAATTTTTCAGTGAGCCAGAAGGTGTCATGAAACCAAAGCTTTGAGGAGCTTCAGATGGCCCTGTACATACATTTAGGAGGGCCCTCACTCACTCATTTTGAAGGGCTCACAGTGGATCCTCTTCTATTAATTTAAAATGAAAAACCTCAACAGGGTTCCACCATACAAACTTTTCTTTGTCAGGGCTGCTGCCTTGAGAGTTGTATTTCACAACAGCCAAGTTCTTCCTGTTGGAGGTAGAAGTAGCATATATGGAAATGGCGTCTACTCCAGTTGTCATCTCTCCCAGGATTTCTTACACCATGTGATCTATAAACACTGGCAACTCATCCAGCAGAGGGCCTCTGTTGGTTCTATACCATACAAATGGGTGGACCCTACCTCATTGTTATTGAGATAGCGGAATACATATTCCATAGTACTTTACAATGCCAGCTCGTGCCTGTTGGAATGCTGTGCTTTGCTCTCCTCAAATACCACCGCCATATTCTGCGGCCCTCAATTCAAGTTTTCAGATGGCCAGCAGGTGTTAGGAAACCTGAGTTTTGTGAGAAGCCTTAGGTGGCCCTGTACCATACATTTAGGAGAGCCATCCTTGTTACATTCGGGTTGGTAATTCTCTGTGGAAATTATCTTACGTTTTTCACAGATGAGTTGAGGATCCTCAATAGTATTAGGTGCAATTATTAGTGTTAGACAGTATTACTATAATTTATAGGAGGCCCTCAATTCAATTTTTTAAGATGGCCAGCAGGTGTCATGAAACCTGAGCTTTGTGAGGGGCCTCAAGGTGGCCCTGTACCATACATTTGGGAGGGCCCTCACTCATTTAGCAGGGACCACATCGTGCCCTCTACAATAAATTTAAACTCCTCCAGGTCCTCAGCGCAGTCTGAATTACCCTCAGGTTATGGGTTGTATGGCAGACAATGGCTCCAGTCTATTGACAATCAGCACCACCAATTCTTTCACACGGTCCATTCTTGATAGCTGAGCTGGCTGATCCTCAACCTGGTCCTTTTTAAGGCCCCATTACACGAGGAAACATCGCCGCAACTCATTGTTGCCATTTTGAAGCGACATCGCTGGAGAGTTGCCCCATGTAAGAGGGTGATATCAACGGCGATAGTTGCTTCAGCAACATCGCCTGGTTTCAGGACAATGTACTGAAACCTGGTGATGTTGCTCAGGCGATCTGCCTGAATCGCCCTGTCTGACATCGCAACAACGATGTTGCAAGCAACTTCCCCCATTGAGTCCAATGTTAAGGATTGCTGCCAGGGTTGAATTTAACCCTGGCAGCGATAATTGCTTTCAACATTGCTGCTGCGTTGCCAGCGATGTCTCCTTGTCTGACAGCTCACCAGCGATCTTGGCCAGTGGCCAAAAGCGTGCACGCTCCCGTCAGTTGCCGGAGATGTTTCCCCATGTAACGGGGTCTTTACTCCCCATTATGAGTCCCAGGAGATAAATTACCCCAAACTTGTGCACTCTAAGCAGTTCTTTATTTTCTCTTTCAAGAGGGACTTGAGTAGGTGGAGATGCACAAATATTTGAGCACTCATGACCAAAAGAGAGCCACAGTGAGAAATGTCAATTACTGTCTCAAGAGGTGGAGGATGTTAAGAATGAGATACAGTTGTCATCAGATTAGCAGCCTAAAATATCAACTGAGGAGGACAATCAGATTCAGATTCAGGAATTGGAATATGAGGCGGTCAATGATGAATCCACTGATTCCACCTGGACAGGTAGCACACATAGAGGGCAGAGCCGTGCAGAGGGGGATGGATCTGTATCACCAAAGCAGGCAGGGAGAGGTAGTGGTTTGACTAGAATAAGAACCGAGTCAACTGTTCAAGAGCACACATCATTCATCCATATCCCAGTCGAATGGGGTGTTCTTCCGCTGTATGGCAGCTTTTTCTTTTAGTTCTTCACACAGAAACAATGAAATTTGTAGCATCTGCCATACCAAGGTGAGCAGAGGCAAGAGTGCCAACTTGAACCCTAACAGTATGTTCAAGCGCTCCAGTAGATAGGCGGAACACCTGGGTACAAAACCTGTCATGGTGTGAAGCCACTGCCACTTCTCCTGTGTGAAGTTCTTCCCAATCTGCTATCCATGAAGCAGGCGCTCATGCCTCCTGGCTACAACCTGCGATTGCACAGACTCATCAATCAACCGCAACCGTGTCCACTTCATTGTCCCAGCAGAGTGTGCAGTTGTCCCTGCCCCAGACGTTTGAAAGGAAGCACAAATACCCAGCCACACACTCACGGACCCAAACACTAACCGTCCACACTGCCAGATTGCTAGCCCTGGAAATGTTAACATTTCGCCATATGGGAACAGTGTTTTGCTGCATCTTTTTGGCGGTAGCCGCCTCACTGTAGTCAGTTTCCAGCCACCACTATTTTGCCTGGTTTGCCATCCCCGCAGTACACAAACATTTTAAACATTATCAACAGTGCTCTGATCAACGCTGTAACCAAGAAGTACCTAGTTGGCAAGGTACGCTGTGTTAGTTCTCATTTCAGAAAGTAATCTCCTGTTGTTACCGGTCTTGCAGTGCTGTAGCAGTGCTTTAATTTGCCTCGTCACAGACGGATTTGCAACCTACCCACGTGCTATAACTCATCATTACAAATGTTGTCAAAGTTTAATGAGCATCAGAGGGCAGTAGCTGAATTCCAGCTTCAACATCCTCGTCAGATTAACACTTAGCCTCCACACGTAACTGTCGAGTGGCTGTTGATCGCTGAAATTTGTAAGGTTTTTGAAAACTTATTACTGCACCAAAATTGTGAGCTATGAATTTTTGGGGTTTTATTATTGTAGCACTATTTATTCCATGGTCCTTTACAGTACATGTGAAAAAGAGGCATACTTAGACAAGTATAATAATTATGAACAATACAAGGTACTGGCAATGCAGCCAGCACTGCATCCCTCGCTTTGTATTATGCAGCAGGCGAGGGAGAGAATGATTGGCTGAGGGAGGTGGTGGTGGGCAGATTAAAGATCCAGGGGGTGTGAAACTGCCCTTTGAGAAAAGTGGCTCCAGCCACTAGCCACCTCCTATTTGGCTCCAGTATGTAAGTTTTCAAAGTCTATTATCTCGGGGAACAGGGGGCAAGGGGGGTCAAGGGATGGGGGACCCCTTGCAGTGCTGTACTTAGATCACCGTGGATAGTTGGTTACAGGTCCTCTTTAAGCAGCAGATGCGCAATATCTGTTGGATCTGCCACAAATTAAAAAAAAAAATGCTGATGTGAAAGGTCCCTTACAATGTGTTTTGTTCAGCTTTGTACCTGTACACATTACATGATGTAGTGTCATAGTTTTTTCTTTTCAAGTAGAGCACTAGCACTCATTTTGGACTTTTGGGCACAGGTCAAGCTAAATGTGACCCCATAAATGTTGGGTAGCAGAAGGTCCAGGGGGTTTCAAGAACACCAAAAAATGTAACTAGTCTATTGCACAGTATTTCAAGTAGCTCACTAGTACACTGTAATATTTTGGACTTTTCTCACAGGCCAAGCAAAAATGTGACCCCATAAATGATGGGTGGCAGAAGTGCCAGTGGTTTTTAAAAGACACCAAAAAAATGGGACTACTCTCTTATATAGTATGCAATATGTGGTGAAAATGTAGCTCTAAAAACAGCTGTTGGTCTAATATGCAGGTACTGGAACACTACTCCGCTTTCTTTCCCCCCACTCCAAAACTCTCCCTATACTATTTTCAGCTAGTAGAGACTCAATGTAACTCTTTAAGAGCTGTTATGTATAGACTTAGAAGGCAGAAACACTCACTAGATGCTGTTCACTCTTTCCGGATGCAATGTACGCAAGATGGTGGCGGTAGAGTTTATATAGACCCTATGACGCTGGGTGGCCAGACAACGACCGTAATTCCACAACTAAGATGGCTACAGCATTACTGTGATTGGAAAGAAAGCCCAGAATATTTAATAGCTGAAAATCAGGCACTAAACATGCTGGGTGGGACACTTGAAGCTTGTGAGGTTAGCACAAATACTCGGCGGAAACAGAGTAGCCCCGAATACCGTAATATCTGTGTGAGTACTGAATAGAGACGAGTAGATTCGCCCTTCACTAAAATGGATTACTCCGGAGAGATGAATGGAGAAAGAAGCAATTTCCTGTGATAAGAAACTTTGTGATATAAAGTGGGTAAAATAAGTATTTGATACACTGCCGATTTTGCAAGTTTTTCCACCTACAAAGAGCTTTAACATTTTTTTATTGTAGGTACACTTCAACTGAGAATCTATAAATAAATCCAGAAAATCACATTGATTTTTAAATCAATTAACCTGCTCTTTATTGCATGTAAAAAGTATTTGACCACCTACCAACTAAAAAGAATTCTGGCTTTCACAGACCTGTTAGTTTTTTTTTTTTTTTTTGTTCTTTTTAAAGCCCTCCCTCTAAACACTCATTATTTGTATTAATTGCACCTGTTTGAACTCATTATCTGTATGAAAGATAGCAGTTTGCACACTCAAATCAACACACTAAAGGTACAGTCACATGCAGCAATAGTGCTTGCAATTTCACTGGCAATTTGCTGGTTGCAGTGAAATCATGGACACATTGTTACATTTGTACACGGCCACAAAATAGAACAATGTGTCCATGATTTCCCTGCAACCAGCAAATTGCCAGTGAAATTGCAAGCAATATTGCCGCGTGTGACTGTACCTTAACACCTTTCCACCATGGCCAAGACCAATCAGCTTTCTAAGAACACCAGGGACAAAATTGTAGACCTGCACAAGGCTCGGATGGGATACAGGACATTATGCAAGCAACTTGGTGAGAAGGCAACAACTGTTGGCACAAGTCTTAGGGTACAGTCACACTTGGTGACGCAGCAGCAATCCCGACAGAGATACGACCTAGTAGGGATCGCTGGTGCGTCGCTGTCAGGATCACTGGTGAGATGTCAAACAGTCAGATCTCACCAGTGACAATGATACGGAGGTCGCTGGGACCCTGTTTCTCAGACCTGTAGTATTGAGGTCATTGGTTGTTGTCCCTGTCAAACGCACCGATGCATGCTTCCCAGCGGGACCCCAACGATCAAAAAATTGTCCAGGCAACTCTGACACGACCAGTGATCTCACAGCAGGGGCCTGGTCGCTGCTAAGTGTCAAACATAGCGAGATCGCTGTTGCATCACCAAACTTGTGACTTAGCAGCGATCTCGCTAAGTGTGACGGAGGCTTTAGGAAATGGCAGAAACACAAGATGACTGTCAATCTCCCTCGGTCTAGGGTTCCATGCAAGGTCTTGTCTCATGGGAAAAGCAGGATTTGGACATAGGTCAGGAATCAGCCCAAAACTACATGAGAGGACCTGGTAAATGACCTGAAGAGAGCTGGGACCACGGTCTCAAAGATTACCATTAGTAACACACTATGCAGTCATAGATTAAAATCCAGGGCACCCAAAATCCCCCTGCTCACACCAGCATATATACAGGTCCATTTGAAGTTTGTCACTAACCATATGGATGATCCAGAGGAGACATAGGAGAAGGTCATGTAGTCAGATGAGACCAAAATAGAACTTTTTGGTATCAACTCCACTGGGGGTAGAAACATCATATTTTGGGTGTGCTCTTCTGAAAAGAGGTACAGGGTGATTGCCCCGTATTGAAGACAGAATGAATAGGGTAATTTATCATGAGATTTTAGCAAACAACCTCCTTCAGTCAGTAAGAGCACTGAAGATGGGACGTGGCTGGGCCTTACAACATGACAACGACCCGAAATAGACACCCAGGGCAACAAAGGAGTGGCTCCGTAAGAAGCATTTCAAGGTTCTAGAGAGGCCTAACAAGTCTCCAGGCCTAAACCCAATAGGAAATCTTTGGAGGGAGCTGAAACTTAATGTCGTCCAGCGACAGCCCCGAAATCTGAAATATCTGGAGATCTGTTTGGAGGAGTGGGCTAAAATCCTTGCTACAGTGTGTGCAAACTTAATCAAGAACTACAGGAAACAACTGACCTCTGTAATTGCAATCAAAGGTTTCTGTGCAAAATATTAAGTTTTGTTTTTCTATCATATCAAATCCGTTTTTCTAGCAATAAAATGCAAATTATGTAAAAAAAAATTCATACAATGTGATTTTCTAGATATTATTTTAGATCATCTCTCACAGTTGAAGTGTTAGAATTACAGACAAAATAGGCAGTGTTTTTTTCCCCACTGTATCACGTTCACTTGAACTATTAATTTCTGAGAAATTTAAGTTGAAACTGAAGTCAATGTGAATATTAGGACAGAACATTTGCGGTATATCCCAAGTGCTTTTATTCATATGTGATTCTTTCTGAAAGAAAAGAAAAAAAAAAACCAAACAATACAGATCTCCTTCTTTACTGTGCAAAATACAAGCTACAGAATGACCACATTTGATGGATACAGGAATGGATAATCACTTAATGTTTACACCTGACTATACGAACAGAAAATGACAGCTGCTGTTTTTACCTCTATTAATAAGTTTAATCAGCGCTTTTTTTTTTTTTTGAAATTTCTCATTTTTTGAAATGTGATGAATTGGTGGTAGTGAATCAAGACAGCCCCTTTAAGAATGTGGTGCACAAAGTAATCAGCTTAATGCCTGAGTTTTGCTTCCAGCAGGGAGAGCTGCGACCATATAGGAATTTCACCTACATAGATCACTGCATGGAAAATATAGTATCATATAGCAGCCATTGAGAGAAATGTTTGCTTGTGTGACACAAGGATGACTTGTGTCTACCAGATTGGGAGCCACTTGCACATAGTGGACTATGTAGTGGAAAAGGACTTCCCTTTCATTGGGCATATGGACAGAGACTGTATGCGGATAAGATCATGATCACAGCCTTGGAGGCTAGGATGTTTCTTTTCTCCACACAGTTTTAAACATGCCGTTTGTGTGACAATTTTTGATCTATCCTTCACCTCTTACAGAGTCCATTACCAGGTTTGACTTAAACCAGCCTTAATTAAGTTTCTTTTTAATGTAATGGAAATAAAGCAGCACTCCAGCGCTGAAAAACAAAGTTCCCTTCCCCCAGTCATATACTCAGCTACCAGAGGCTTAACCTTTTACCAATACCGCTCCAGTCCCGCAACACCATCTTGTCACTGTAACTTCTGACTGGCCGAAAGGTATATCACAAGCCAACAACGCATCTCTAGGATAGTCAGAAAAAGGCCTAAACGAGGCTTTCATTGAGATATATAGAGTTGTTACCTCTTACGTGCTCCATGAAACAATGGAGGAGCTGGCAAGTCGCAAATCACAGGAGAACGATCGGAAGAAGTAGCCATTGGGAGGTCAGTATAAGACAGCGGACAGGAGACTTCGATTTAAAGCACCACTATAGCGGTCCAAATAAAAAATAAAACAAAACTTGGTGGAGTGCTGCTTTAACAGCGAGTAGAGAGGTGACTGCTTTGACATAGGATTTCTGGAAATTCCTTTTAAATTGTTATGACCACTTCAGCAATTTCTTATGGCAAAAATAATGTAGTGCTCATTATGCCTAGGTTTTTAGGAAATCATAACTTATTTATTTTGAATAAGTGCTTTGGAAAGTTATGATTTTTTTCTTACTATTTTGCGTAATGTCAAAAAAATAAGATTGGATTCACAAAATTAACAGAAGCTGCAGTACCTGGTGGTGACCACTACACATTGTATGGCACTGTGCTGCTCTATTCAATGCTTATACCTGGTAGTAATAAATATAGATTGGCGAGAGCACCAGGTATCAGACCCCCTTTCTTACAAAACACCCAGACAGCCCCTAAAAAATTATTTTTAAAGATAGATGCACGTCCAATGTTTGAGGTCAACACAACATAACATGTAATATTATTTTGGCCCTTTACAATTTATAGTGTATTAAAAAAGGGCTACAATCATTCATTTTGGAAATTCAATTTCTCACAAGCTACAGGCCTGGATTCTGTAATTTATTCTTACAGTACCACCGTCTTCTGCTGTGATCCCTATCAGATATTGTAGAAATGAGGTTTATTCAGCTTCAGTGTAAGGTTTCAAAGTTCTAGAATGAGGTCTATTTCAATAGCATCATTACTTAGTTAAAGTGTCTAATAATTAGTCCTGTAAATAAGAAAATCCTTCATTTTTCCAGGAATTGCTAAAGCAAGGACTTGATAGGTGGTTAGAAAGCGACGTAGTGTCGTACGACACAGATGACGTAAAGAAGGCAGGATTCGTGGAGCAGACCAGAATTGCACGTACCCATCTCGGTTTCTGAAAAATAGAAAAGCATGATGTCATCTTGTGTCTGCTTCTTATTCTACTCGAATTAACCCCTTCACCCCTGGGCAGTTTTTCCCTCCCCTCCTTCCAAGAGTCATAACTTTTTTATATTTCCATGAATATAGCCACATGATGACTTTTTTTGCAGGACGAGTTGTACTTTTTAATGACACCATTCGTGCTGACACATAGTGAACTGGAAAGCAGGAAAAAAAATTCCAAGTCCAGTGAAATTGCATATTTAAAAAAATAAAAAAAAAAAAAAGGTAGAATTTCACTTTATTTTCAATGTGGTAAAACTGACCTGGCAGTATAATTCCCGTGGTCAGAATGAGTATGTACATACCAAAAATATAAATTTATTAAGAGGGATTGCTGCATCCTTTCAGTGCATTATTTTCTGTGACCTAGGCAGGTAAATATGGTTGCCTTTTGCTACATCTAAAAAGGGTACATTAAGGGTACATTCTCACGATCAGGAAAAGCAGCGTGGATGCAATGTGTTTTCGCTGCATCCAAAGTGCTACGTTGTATAGTACTTATGGGTTTATAAAAATTCCATGTCCACTGTGCTTCTTTTGTCCACAGAGTAAACTGACATGCGGCAGAGCTTCCAGAGCCGCAGCATGTCAATTTATCCTTGCAGAGGCATGAGTGTTCTTCGCTTGAGAATACAGCAAAAAAAAAAAAAAAAGAGAATTTTGTTTACTTACCGTAAATTCTTTTTCTTCTAGCTCTTAATTGGGAGACCCAGACATTTGGTGTATAGCTTCCGCCTCCGGAGGACACACAAAGTACTACACTTAAAACAAAAAGTGTAGCCCCTCCCCTACTGCCTATACACCCCCTCTACGAGAAATCCCATCAGTTCGGTGCACAAGCAGGAAGGATAAACCCACACCAAGATCGAAAGGTCCGGCTATGAAGTATCGGCCAACAGGGCCATAAAAGCGACATGAATAACACCAGCCACTTAAATAGAAAAACAAAGCCCAAAAGGCAACAGGGTGGGTGCTGGGTCTCCCAATTAGGAGCTAGAAGAAAAAGAATTTACGGTAAACAAAATTCTCTTTTTCTTTTTCGCTCTATTGGGAGACCCAGACATTGGGATGTCCAAAAGCTATCCCTGGGTGGGAGAAGACCCAAGCATGGCAGTAACAATCATAGGTGAGCGACCGCCGCCTGAAGGATCCGTCTGCCCACATTAGCGTCTGCAGAAGCATACGCATGAATCTGATAATGTTTCATGAAGGTGTGTAGGCTGGACCAAGTGGTCGCCTGACACACCTGTTGTGCCGTGGCCTGGTGACGTAAGGCCCACGAGGCACCCACAGCTCGTGGAATGCGCCTTAATCCCTGCAGGTAAAGGCGTACCAGACGCAAGGTAGGCCTCCTGAATAGGAGCCTTGATCCACCGGGCCAAGGACGACCTGGAGGCCGGCTCTCCTTTTTTCTGGCCTGTCGTAAGAACGAACAAGGAGTCCGAGCGGCGAAAAGAGACATAAAGGAAAATCCTGACAGCCCTGACCAGGTCCAAAGTATGCAGAGACTTCTCATACTGGTGAACACGATTAGGACAAAAAGACGGCAGGACAATGTCTTGATTCAGGTGAAACGGAGAAAGCACCTTGAGTAAGAACTCTGCCACAGGCCGGAGCACCACTTTATCCTGGTGAATCACTAGGAATGGAGACTTGCAAGACAGGGCTGCCAGCTCTGAAACTCTCTGAAGAGAGGTAATGGCCACCAGAAAGGCAACTTTCTGAGAGAGTCTGGAGAGGGACACCTCCCTTAGAGGCTCGAAAGGTGGCTTCTGTAATGCTGAAAGGACCAGATTAAGGTGCCAGGGGTCCAAAGGACGTCTGTAGAGGGGAACGATGTGATTTGCCCCTTGCACAAACGTCTTCACCTGAGGAAGGTTAGCCAGACGTTTGTTGAATAGCACAGAGTGCGGAAATCTGCCCTTTGAGGGAGCTGAGAGCCAAACCCTTATGTAATCCTGATTAAAGGAAGTCAAGAAGGGTTGGAAGAGAGAAAGGCCAAGGAGACTTTCTGTTGAGACGGCACCAGGAAAAGAAGGTCTTCCAGACTCTTCTGTAAATCTTTGACGATGCAGGTTTTCTGGCTCGTCTCATGGTTGCGGCGACTTCAGAAGAAAAGCCACAAGATGTCAGCAACCAGTCTTCAAGTGCCACAAAGTCAGGCTGAGGGCCGCAGAATTGTGGTGGAAGAACGGACCTTGTGACAAGAGGTCTGGCCGGGAGCTTCCACGGATACCCCGCCGAGAGCTGTAATAGGTCCGGATACCAGGCCCTCCTGGGCCAGTCTGGGGCGATGAGCAGGACTTGTCGACATTCTGTTCTGAGTTTCCGTAGAACCCTGGGTAACAGAGGCAAAGGAGGGAAAATATATGGAAGGTGGAACTGGGACCAGTCCTGGACCAGAGTGTCCGCCCCCACAGCATTGTGGTCTCAAGAGCGAGACATAAAGACTGGAACCTTGTGGTTCAACCGAGAGGCCATCAGGTCCACGTCCGGGGTTCCCCATCTGTCGCAGATGTGCAGAAACACGTCTGGGTGGAGTGCCCATTCGCGCGCGTCCATACCTTGCCAACTTAGGTAGTCGGCCTCCCAATTGTCCACCCCGGGAATGTGAACTGCCAAGATGGACGAGTCGTTGTCCTCGACCCATTGTAGGATACGCAGGACCTCCACGAAGGCTTGAGGGCTGCGAGTGCCTCCCCGGTGGTTTACGTAAGCGACCGCGGTTGCGTTGTCGGATTGTATCCGAATCCGATTCCCCGCCAGGTGTCTTCGAAAGGCCAGGAGAGCCAAGTAAATGGCCCGAATCTCCAGAACATTTATCTGAAGGGTGGATTCCTGCTCCGCCCAGGTGCCCTGAGGTGAAGAAACACGGCGCCCCAGCCTAAGAGGCTGGCGTCCGTGGTCACTACTAACCAAGAGGGGGGCAGAAAGCATCTGCCTCGAGACAGACGTTGGAAGCAGCCACCAATGTAGAGATTCCTTTGTTGACGGCGACAGAGGAATTTGCCGGTCGAGAGAAGGATTCTTGTCCCATCCGCGTAGGATCTGCAATTGCAGTGGACGCAGGTGGAATTGCGCAAATGGTACTGCTTCTATGGTCGCCACCATCTTCCCCAGAACGTGTATCAGACGCCTGATGGTTACCGAGTCTGACTGCATGAGAAACTGGACTTCCCCCTGAATCGACACCTGCTTGTCGAAAGGCAGAATGATCAGAGCCGGAGCAGTGTGAAACTCCATGCCCAGATACGAGATCGTCTGAGCAGGAAGGAGAACAGACTTTGGTACGTTGATCAACCATCCGAAGTGCTGCAGAGTGTCTAGAGTTACTGAGAGACTCAGTTGACACAGCTCCGCAGAGGGGGCTCTGACCAACAGATCGTCCAAGTATTGAGTTACTGCGTGGCCCTGGGAGTGCAGAACAGCCACCATAGCTGCCATCACCTTGGTGAAGACCCTCGGTGCCGAGGCATGGCCGAAGGGCAGAGCCACAAACTGAAAGTGCTCCTCTCCTACTGCGAATCTTAGCCAGCGTTGATGTGCAGGAGCGATGGGAACGTGTAGATAGGCATCCTTGACATCCACCGAGGCTAGGAAGTCCCCCTGAGATAGCGACGCAATCACAGACCTCAACTCCATTCGGAGAGACCTGACTCTCACGTGCCGGTTGAGAAGTTTGAGATCTAAAACCGGCCGCACCGACCCGTCCTTCTTGGGGACCGTGAAGAGGTTCGAATAGAGCCCCTGGAAGCGTTCCCCGGGGGGACCTGGATCACGACCCCGTCCCATCTCAAGGCAGGGCCCTTGCCGGCGGGGGCGAAGAGAGACAGAAACGAGTCGGAGGACGCGAGGCTAGCTCTATCCTGTAGCCGTGGGAGATGACATCTACCATCCATCGGTCTTGGATGAGACTGCGGCAGACGTCTCCAAAGAGGGAGAGCCTGCCACCGACCGAGGATGGTGCTGGGGGAGGCGGCGAGTCATGAAGAGGCAGCCTTGGCGGCCGAGGTGCCGGCGGGCTTCTTCTGTTGGGGCTTGTTCCTCCATGTTTTGTTTGATTTCTGATCCTTGTCCGAACGAGATGAGGAGGAGGCGGGCTTTGAAGAGGGACGAAAGGACCGAAATGTGGCGTGCATCTGACGCTGGCCAGACTTCAGAGTCTTTGATTGGGGTAAAGAGGTGGACTTTCCACCCGTGGACTCCTTTATGATGTCGTCCAATTGCTCTCCAAAAAGCCTGTTCCCCGCGAACCGGAGTCCCTGAAGGAACTTCTTTGAAGTGGCATCAGCTTTCCAATCTCGCAGCCACAACATTCTGCGGGCTGCGAGTGAGTTAGCCAAAGCCACCACAGTACGGCTGGCAGATTCCATGATCGCCAACCTAGCGTAGTCAGTGAACGCAGAGGCCCGAGACGTGAGAGTAGTCACCTCAGGAATATCCTGAGCTACGACATTTAGCTAAGTCAGACAGGCAGAAACTGCCTGCAGGGCCTATACTGCTGCGAAAGCTGGAGCAAACGAGGCACCTGTAGCTTCGTAGATCGATTTCTGTAGGAGTTCAATCTGACGATCTGTGGGATCCTTCAAGGAGGAGCCATCTGCAACTGACATAACAGTATTGGCCAACAGTCTAGAGACTGGAGGGTCCACCCTAGTGGAGACCGACCAACCTTTTATTACATCAGGAGGAAACGGATACAGAGTATCCTTCTGTTTTCTGGTGAAACGCTTATCAGGGCAAGCCCTAGGCGTCTTTACAGTTGATCGGAAGTTGGAATGATCAAAGAACTAACCCCAAGACCTGGAAGGAGGAAGGAACTGAGAGTTCCTTCGAGAGCGAAGTGTCCACCGTGGGAGGGGGAGCAGTCAGATCTAGAACAGTATTAATGGAGGACACTAAGACATCCACTAAAGGATCTTCCTCTGAGGTCTCGTCTGAAGGTCTCTCAGAATTCTGCCTATCCTCTTCCCCATCAATCTGAGATCCCTCAGCGTGAGACCCCGTTTGATGAGAGGAGGCAGGAGAGGGCTCTCTACGTGGCCGCTTGGGGGGGCCGAGGAGAGGGAGCTAGATCAGAGACCCCGTATTGTCTCCAGAGTCCATACCCCTAGAAGGGGACGACTCACTAACGCCTGCGGCGTGGGGCAGAGGTACCGGGGGCACTTTCACCGGTGACTGGCCTGTAAGGATTCCTGCAGGACTCTGGTTAGAGCTGTCATGGACTGGGCAAAGGTGTCCGAAAAGGACTTCGTGAACGCTTCAGTCCAAGGAGGTGGCACTGCCGGGTCCCCCGGGCTAGGGGAAGGCTCTGTAGTAGCAGAGCTGGGGGGAGCCCCATGTTCAACCTCAGCCGAAGCCTCATGAGAAGTGCAGGCAGAGCTGTGAGGGAAGACAGAACCAGCAGGCAGCAAGATCTTGCAAGCAGTGCAAGAAGAATAAAATGTCTGCACCTTAGGGGCTTTGCTGCTGGTGGAAGACATGTCGTCTCTAGTAGGAATCCTCCAAGAGGAAATACACTAGAGGGGGTGAACAGAGGGAAGAAGGCACCTCCAGGAGCCTGGGGTGACTTACTCGCCTGTAAGAGAGATTGTGTGCCCTCCGGATGCAGCGCTCCCTCCTAGGAGAAGCAGGGTCTAGGAGCTGAGGTCTGAGAAGCCTCAGGCAAAGCATAAGATGGCCGCCGGAGCCGAGCGAGGGGGCGTGGCCATCGGAGCGTGGGAATCCGGAGGCAAATCCTCTTCCCCTGTCTAGGGGGAAGGAGGGCCCTCCTGAGAGATGGGAGTGGCCCAGAGCTCTAAGCCCGCCCACAAAGGCGGCCGAGCCCGCCTCCTGTAAAGCCCGGGCTCAGGGCTGTAAAAACTAGGCCGCGGCCAAGCCGGGGCCTAAATTTATGCGGTCGGCCGGCTCTTGGGAGCGGGAGAGCGCGGTGCACTAAAGTAACACCGGGGAGAGCGCAGTGCCGCATGGGGATGAACTGAGGTAGTCAGAGCCTCAGGAATGCCCAGTGACCACCCCCAGATGTAAAGAGACCGGGCTGCAGCCACAGCTCAAACCCACAGAGTACCTTGTGTAGGTGCAGGGGCCGATCCCTGGGGGTCCACAACTCCGGCCAGCAGATCCCACTGGGGCTGTGGATGGAGTCTGAGCTCCAGATGACATTGGAGCCTATGACGATCCCACTTCTCCAGAGCCCCTAAGGGATGGAGAAGGAAAGCAGCATGAGGGCTCCTGCCCGTTGTACCTACAATAGGTACCTCAACCGCCCCTGCCCGAGGGTGAGGAAGGAGACATGCTGGGGATCTATATGGATCCACTTTTCTTCCATCCGACACTCTCCAGGGAGAGTGAGAAAGACTAAAGTGAGAGTGGATCAGTGCAGAGTGTGCCTCCTTCAATAGAAAGCTAAGAACTGATGGGATTTCTCCCAGAGGGGGTGTATAGGCAGTAGGGGAGGGGCTACACTTTTTGTTTTGTTTTAAGTGTAGTACTTTGTGTGTCCTCCGGAGGCGGAAGCTATACACCCAATGTCTGGGTCTCCCAATGGAGCGAAAAAGAAAACTGATTTTTGTGTACTCGCCATAAAATCGTTTTCTTTGAGCCATCATTGGGGAACACAGGACCATGGGTTATGCTGCTTATCCCTAGGAGGCAACACTAAGCAAATGTGAAAACAGACAAACTCCTCCTCTGCAACAAACACCCCCTGGCTGGGTCAGGCTACATCAGTTTTACTACACAAACCGTAGGAGAACGAGAAAGAAACAGTGCAAAAAATAAAGCAAAGTGCCAACATGCAAACACTCAAAGGTTCAAGTAGTCGAAAACAGCGCCCGATCGGGCTACAGGATGGGAGATCTGTTCTCCAATGATGGCTCAAAGAAAACGATTTAACGGTGAGTACACAGAAATCAGTTTTTCTCTTTCGCCTCATTGGGGGCCACAGGACTATGGGACGTCCTAAAGCAGTCCCTGGGTGGGAAAACAAACTATAACCACAACCCAAGGAGAAATGGACAAACATATACTTCCTGAGACACCTACGTTGTTAGGTGAGCCACCACCGCTTGGAAGACCTTTCTAACGGGGCTTGCATCCGCAGAGACCTGGGTATGGATCTTTTAATACTTCGCAAAGGTGTGTAGGTTCGACCAGGTAGCAGCCTTGCATACCTGTTGAGCTGAGGCCTTGTGTCAAATGGCCCAGGATGCTCCCACGGCATGAGTGGCAGAGCCCATAGTCCGCTAGGAGCAGGTATGTTCTTTAGTCGTTAAGCTTCCTGGATTGTGGAGCATATCCAATGAGCCAGAGTGGCCTTCGAGGCTGCCAGTCATTTTCTGGAGCCTTCGAGAAGAATGAAGAGAGCATCAGTCTTCCGAAAGGGAGCTGTCCTGGTGATGTAATACTTGAGTGCTTGCACCAGATCCAAAGTATATAGGACCTTTTTTCACCCGATGCAGGACAGAAAGATGGCAGGACAATATCCTCGTTGAGGTAAAAGGGAGAAGTCACCTTTGGGAGGAATGAGGGAACTGTACGCAGGACGACCTTATCCTGATGAAAGGAGAGGAAGGCCTCCCGACAGGAAAGGGCTGACAATTCAGAAACACGACGAATGGACGTTATTGCCACCAGGAGTACGACTTTCCAGGACAGAAGAGTGAGCGAGACCTCTCTGAGAGGTTCAAATGGCAATTTTTGGAGACCATCCAGGACCAGATTAAGGTTCCATGACTCCAGAGACCACCGGTAAGGAGGGGCTAACTGGGAGATTCCCTGGAGGAAGGTTCTGACTTGAGCGCGGGTTGCCAGGCGGCGTTGGAAAAATTTGAAAGTGCAGACACCTAACCCAACCGAGTCAGCTGGCATTCGTGGTAAGGACTGCCTAATTGATGGGGAAGAACGATCGTCCCCTGGTGAGGGATGGTAGGAGAGCTCTCCTGACCGACTGTGCCAGAGAGAATGGTTTGTCTAGGGATAAAGGACTCCTGTCCCAGGCCGTCATTAAAGCAATTTGCAGAGTGAAATTGAGCAAATGGGACAGCCACCATTTTGCCAGGACTCTCATCCCGAAACAGATAGAATGCGAAATGGGTCAGAGACGAGTTCAAACTGATGGGTGTAGGGCTTGTGCCTTGTCCCAAGAGACGAGTACCACACCTCGGTGGGTATTGAAGTTATGCCCAGGATGGTGATCGACTGGGCCAGAATTGGTGAGGACTTTTTTAGGTTGACGAGCCACCCTAAGCATAACACGAGTGTCTACACTGATGTAGACTCTCTCTGTGCAGGCCTGGAAGGATGGGGCCTTTATGAGGAGGTCGTCTAGATAAGGGCAGAACGATGACTCCTCTGGAGTGAAGGATACTCATGGCGGCCGCCATGTCTTTGGTAAATACCCTTGGTGCGGTAGCAAGGCCGAAGGGTAGGGCAATAAATTGGAAGTGGCGACCGCTAACCGCAGAAACTGCTGGTGGGACTGCGCAATAGGCACATGAAGGTAGGCGTCTCATGTCTACGGAGGCGAGGAATTCCCCTTCCTCCATAGATGCAATGATGGAGTGCAGGGATTCTATGCAGAACCTGAGAATGCAGACAAACTTGTTTAAGTGTTTTAGGTCCAGAATGGGCCGAACAGATCCGTTCTTTTTGGGTACTATAAAGAGGTTTGAGTAGTACCCTCTGAATTGTTCAGAGTCCAGGACTGGAACGATGACGCCCTGTTGTTGGAGCAGAGAGATAGCGTGAAGGAAGGCGCGATTTTCCCTTGAAGATTTTGATGGGTTGGAGGGGAAAAACCGGTGTGGTTGTCAGGATGTGAACCTTATGTGATATCCGAAAGACACGAGATCTTGCACCCGTCGTCCGTGGCTGCTAACCAAACGCGACTGAAAAGGCATAGGCAACCACCGACGATGGGAGTGTCTTCCGGGGACAACTGGGAGTCATGAAGAGGAGAACAGATGGGATCGGGACTCCTTGGGTCTAGACTGTCTAGGTCTGGACTGCCAGGTAGGGGTCGGTTTATAAGATGGTTGAGTTGACCTGTCTCTGCGGGGAGGGTGGTTAGTAGAGGGAGGTGGTCTGGAGACCTTCCATCAGAAGGAATTACAAAAGGAACAGAATGAAGTGTTGTGACGTTTGGCGAATGGGCGTTTGGGCTTGTGTTGGGGGAGGGATATGCTCTTATCCCCCCGTGGCGTCAGATATGAGTTTGTCCAGTTCACCGAAAAGCCGACTGGTGAGGTAAGGGAGCCCGGTTAGGGACTTTTTAGATGCGGAATCGGCGTGCCACTGTCTGAGCCAAAGGGCTCTGCGAATGGCGATCGTATTTGAAGGGGCGAAGGCTGCACAGGTGGCGGAGTCCAGAGAAGAGTATAAGGAGTGGGAAGGGGGGGAAGTGGATAGCTCACCCTTGCCTCAAGTGATCCTATTCAGGTGCTCAGCAGTGGCTGGTATCCACCAAGTTCATGGACAAATAATAGAAGGAAAGCCGGCACACTGATCCAATTCCAACGAAAATTCTTCTTTATTAGATGCTTACATACACATTAAAATATGCATCTTGTCAAGCATGGAGCCAGGTCAGACGCGTTTCGGTTAAAAACCTTTATCAATGATCAATAATTATTTTTAACCGAAACGCGTTGACCTGGCTACATGCCTGACAAGATGCTTATTTCAATGTGTATGTGAGCATCTAATTAAAGAAGAATTTTCATTGGAATTGGATCAGGGTGCCGGCTTTCCTTCTATTAAGAGTCCAGGAAAGCCTGCATGAGGTATTTCCCTGCCATGATAATTTGAGTGGTGAGGTCCGTCAGTTGTGGTGGGAGCTCAGTATCTTGTAAAGATTTCGGAATGCTTTCGGCCCATATGATAAGAGCCTTGGTTACCCATACCGAGGCAAAAGAGGGGAACAGAGAAGAAAGCGCTCTCAAAGGCGGAGCGAGCAAGTTGTTCAACTTGTCTGTCAGTAGGGTCCTTGATGGAAGACGCTGCAAGGGGAAACTGGAGGATCGACTGCAGGAGAATCCACACAATTTTTAGGGACAGCTGAGGTGAATGGGTATCTAGCCTGGATGGGCTTGCGGCCTGTAAAGCGCCTCTCCGGTTTCTCTCTCTGTTTGGTCAGGATAGCCTGGAATTCAGGGTGATCTGTGAAGACCGTTTGTGGTCTTTTGGCCTGTTTGAAGGACACTGCATGGTCCTGAGTTGTGGGCGGGGATCGTCAACGTATAGTGTGTGGTTGACTGCCACGATTAGCTTGTCCACCATCGATTGGTCATAAGAGAGGTCCATCTCAAAAGGGTCGCGGGGGAAGGGGGAAGACGCGTTACCGCCTTTTCGGTGACGTCGCGTCACAAGAATGGGCGGCCTGGGAAAGTATCGAAGGCCGCAAGCCAGGTCCTAGATTTAAATGTGCCGGCTGATGCGCGATCTGCTGCATCGGTAACAGCTGCATACTGGCCAGTAGTACTGGGGAGCCCTCTGGCGGATTTTCGCTGGGTCCCCTGGTGTTGGGGGCCGCTGAAAAGTGGGAGACCTCAACTGGTAGCGATGCCCAAACGGAGCCCTGCGACTCAACCCAGGATCCATGTGTGTGGATCTGGGGAGTAGATTGAAGCTGTGGCTGAGTGCAGGGAGCCATGGCAGGGATCTTCTGTGGAGGGTTCTGTAGGTTCTTGTATGCCTGCGATCCAGGTGCCCTGAGAGGGACTGGGGAGGACAGTCAGCCACTTCCAGAGAATGTGGGGTCTGCGCCATGAGCAGAAGTGGATAAGGGGAGACAACACTTTGCATGCCCGTCTGTTGGTGGTGTGGGAATTGGTACCCTGAGGGGAAAACAGTCGCCCTTGAAAAAATCCATTAGGAAAAAAATTTGGCGCAGCCCTCTAGATCCCACGTCACAGGAGGGGCTACGAGGAGGCAACACTCCCCGTTCCCGCCTGTTGTTGGTTGTGGGAGAGCGGTGCCCTGGGGTGCTGTCGTAGGCTCAATTCTGATATCAGGAAAACAATTCCAGAGAAAAGGAAAAAAGGTTACAGAGATATGTCTCCCATGGACACTAAGCTAAAACTGATGTAGCCTGGCCCAGCCAGGGGGTGTATGCTGCAGAGGAGGAGCTAGTGTGTTTTCACATTTGCTTAGTGTCGCCTCCTAGGGATAAGAAGCATAACCCAAAGTCCTGTGTTCCCCAATGAGGCGAAAGAGAAATCTGGTGTGTCCAGAACACTGATTGTGGGCACGGATGCCATGAAGTCATGCGGAGAACACTCGCGTCTCTGCTGGAGAAGAGTGTCCAAGATGCAGTGTCTCATGAACCTAATAACCTCTTTGGTATAATTGGTGACTCATACATCCTACTATAATCCTAAAAATCAGCAATTTTTAAAGGCAAATTGTATTCACACTAAATATTGATTTGATTTTGACTTCTCCTTAAGTTCATGCACTTTGCAGCATACACCGCCTAAAACATTTGCGCACTATTGTGTCTCCAGCAAGCAGGTGACATTACTACCAAATTGACAAAGAGAATTTTGTTTACGTACCGTAAATTCTTTTTTCTTGAATCATCAATGGGAGACCCAGACAATGGGGTTTAGGGCTCTGCCCTCCGGAGGCCACACTAGGTACTACAAGTTTGTAGACACCGCCCCCTCCGCTTATAAACCCCCACCGCAGGGAATATCCTCAGTTTGGTCCATAAGCTGCGAGGAGACAAATAAACCACACCCGAAACATCGGGAAAGAAACCGTGCACAGACGGTC
>JARQOC010000003.1:697325333-697360619 GCA_033576535.1 Allobates femoralis | reverse complement strand
TGCACTACACCACGGAGGAGTGGTGAATGGAGCGTGGCCACGCCTTCCCAGTCCCCAAACTCGAGGACTGCTGTAAGTTTAAACTTATTTTTGAGATGTTTCATAGGACACTTTAGATGAGAAAGGGATAGATAGGGAGCAGCTAGGAAGGTGTAGGGACAGCTAGTGATAGTGTAGGGACTTAGATTCAGGTGACAAGTTCCCTTTCAGGCCAGATTTCCACATCCATGTTTTACAGTTTTAGTATGTGTGAATCCAGCCTACAAGTTTATTCTAAACTAGCTGGGTGCCCGATGCACATGCATCGGGATTCTAGCAGAGCGAGTCTCTGACTCGCAATGGCCGCTTCGCGGCCAATGCTTCGGGCGTATCCACATGACCACGCTGACTCGCAGCGTGAGCGGACTCAAAAGGGGCAAAAAAACCCATTCGTGATTATATAATAGATTACCAAATACATAAAAAGAGAAATAAGTAAGGGACCTTCCACATCAGCGTTAGCTGCGGTTTTCTAACTTTCCACTAGTGCCAGATCGCGGCAAAAATCGCACTTGCCGCAAGTCCCGTAAAGAATGCATGGAGGTTTGCTGCAAGTCGGCCGTTACACGGCAGATGCGGTAAATATGCAGGATCTGCCGCCATTCAGAAAAACCGCTGATGTGAAAGCAGTCTAAAACTGCAGGTTCTGAGTTTGGTATAACAGATACAGGTCTGCATAAGAGATATAGTCAGAAAACAATTTGCAATTTTTGATCAAGACTTTTTGGCTTAATTTCAGAGGCAGGAGATGATGCATCACAGTACAGCCATTTACGTACTTTATGTTGCAGACATTATACTGGGTGAAGGCTGGTAGTTCACTAGATAATTCATTTCTTAAGATCTTTGTGTTTAGTGCCCCCTGGTGGATAACTAATGATTTCTTACACCATTCAGGTAGATAATTAACTTTATACAGTTGCTGTGGGAACCATTCTGAGATAGGGGAAAATCACCAGAGAAACCAGCCACAAACAGATGGCATTTGACTGAGAACCGAGTCCCCACTGCTTATTTCCCCTCTCCAGCACAGCACAACAAGGATATCAGGTATGCACTTTGCACCAGCTGGACCCAGGAGAAACACACACACGTCATTCTTTGACTCATGGGAGAGGAAAAAAAACTAATCACCTTGGCAAAGCCAATATCAAAGAAGTTCTATTGTAGTGATAATCTTGAAAATACAACACATACACCCAAGACCCAGAAGTAGTATACACAGGGGGCGTTACAATAATAATAATAATAATAAAAAAACTTTAAAAAGCAACATCAGAAATAAAAAGGATAGAATTAAAGGTTGACAGCAGATTATAAAGATGCCATATACATATTTTTACCAGCATAAAACAGGTGTTTTGAAGTAATTGTTCATCTGAAAGTACTCTTTAAAGATTGTGAACCTTAAGTAGCCCAACACATACTCAGATACAATATATATACAATGCTGCTCAGGTTAGGACACTTGCTCATGAGAATTATTTGCTTCTTTTGTTTTTTAATCAAATTGCTGCAGAAAGATTTACACCCCCTCAGCCTTCTCAAGTAATTTAATCAGGTAGCTGTCACCTGGTATGGATATCCAATAGTCTGGGAGGCATCCCAGAAAAACGAGCAGTTGTTGGCTGCTTGGCTTTCCCACCGAAGTCCAACTCATCCCAATCAATCTCAACTGGGTTGTAGTCTGGTGATAGTGGAGGCCATTTTATCTGACGCACCACGCCTCTCTCCTTCTTGGTCGCATAGTCCTTACAAATCCTGGAGGAGTGATTTGGGCCATTATCCGGTTTCACTGTAAATAATGGTCCCACAAAGTAAAAGCAGACGGGATGGCACGTTGTGGTAGAATACTGTGGTAGTCATGCTTGGTGTGCCTTGAATCAGACCACAATACAGGTTTCCACTGATTTAATATCAGTCCTTGTGATGCTTAGCCCAAACAAATCTTTCTTTAGGGTCTTCAATAGTAGGTTTTTTGCAGCAATTTGACAATATAGACCTGATCCTCACAGTCAGTGTTGAGCAGTTATATTGAGATGTATCTGTTACTTGATGTCTACGTATCATTTATGAGGGCTGGTATCTGAGGTGCTGACATCTGTGTTTTCTAAGGTTTGTAATTGATAAACTAATCCTACGCAGCAGAGCCAATTATCGGTATTCCTTTCTTGCGGTAGTCCTCATGACAGCAAGCTTTATAATAGCGATTGTGGGGTTCCATGACTGTACTTCAGGATACCATGAAGGATCTAGAAATTTGCAGCATTGACTGACCTTCACATCTTAATGCACTGATGGATAGTGTTGAGCGAGTGGAATTGTTACTATTCGTTACTCGCACAGATAGTACAGTATTTGCGATACTCGTTACTCAACGAGTGTCGCTGGTGCTCGTGAGTGATGTGTCGATTGTGAACAATCTGACCCAAACTGCCAGCTCCCTTCAGTACACAAAGGGAGTCGGGCACCTCAGTGTGAGCAGAGTGAATGTTAGGGTCTCTCTGGGTGGTACTGCAAGGTGTTATATTGAAAATTAAAAAAAGCCCACCTCTCGCCATGTCCCGGAAATACTCGTTTTATGGCCGGATGTGTGGGGATGGAGCCAATCACTAATTGACTAACATTGGACTTGCTATTCAGACGAATACACAAGTATTACAAAGTACTCGTTAGGAGTTTTAGCGATTACGAATATTTCGGTTCTCATTCATCACTAATGATGATCTGCGTTTTCTCTTTACTTAGTTTTGTGGTTCGTGCCATATTCTGGGTTGGAGCAGTCATGGAATAGTGCTCAGCACTGTATGGAACGGAGTACCAACACTCCCTCTACAAAACACCTGATTGTCGCAAAAACATTCTGAAGGCCAGTAGTTAAGCAAATAAGTCCTGATGAGGCATACCTGTTCACTGAAAGCCATTCTAGATGACTGTCTGATGAAGCTACTTAAGAAAATGCCAAGGAGGTATAAAGCTGTCAGAGTAAAAGAGGGCACGAGGAATTTTGCTTTCATACGTGTTACTTTGTGGTGTTCAGTCTTAATCTACAATGTACATATTCCAATAAGAAAAAGCATACCAATCCATGAACATAGTGTTCTTACTTTTGACTGGTACTTTATGAAATATCTTTGAAATTGACCATTGTAATTCTCTGGACCATAATAAAATAGTGAAATGTCTGCTTCTATGTCATTCCAGCTGCTTCACTGAGTTTTCCAGGTTTTTTTTTTTATTTTTCTTTTAAAGTGGTGATTTACAATCCCGGAGATAGGTCATGAGCATATGATGCAAGATAATTTTTAAAAACAAATAAACTATTTTTTTTTTTTCTTTTACCTCTGTGTACATAGATATGTACTTCAGTGAGAATGTCATGAAGTGCCAGGCCTTTGAGGGTTTTCAGTTCCATAATAACTGCACAAAATGCTTTAAGGAGTCTTAGATTTTTAAATATAAATGGTGCTACCATAATAGAAAACACAGGTTATAACGCTGAAATTAGATTAATCACAATTTTCGACAACATGTATGGGCCATATATTTATCAAAGTTTGGAGTATTGCAAGCTTGCGCTACTGCCAGACCTGACAATATGAGGCACCTTATCCATTATAAGAAGAATGTCAGGGATAGGAGTAGCAGGTCTACTGTAAAAACCATAAGCATGACTGGGCATGACCACACAATGTCTCAGGGGAGCTGATTCAAAGTGGCCTGCAAATGCTAAAAGTCAAAAACCTTCAGCCATCTCTGCATTGTGCAAAAATAATTGTGAATTTCTTAAGTTTTTACACCAGTTTTGTGCAATAAAAGCTTAAGGGTATGTGCACATCAGTCGTTTCTGCATCTTTGCAGAACGACCGGGAACTGGTGGAGAATGGCAGAACTGAGTTTTCTGAACTCGCTAGTGTCCCTGGTTTTGTTAGCGTTTTGCTAACGATTTGCGATCGGGTTACTAGCGTTTGTACAGCGTGTTCTTGGCGATTTCCCCGGCGTTTTTCCTAGCTATTTCCAGACTGGTCTTTGGTGCACTTGTTCAGCTGGACCCGCTGGAAAAACGCTGAAAAGAAGTCGCTTGCTCTATCTTTGACAACCGGTGGAAAACCGGTGAATAAACTGAAAACGACCAGACAAAAATCGTTCTAATGTACACAGCGTTTTCTAAACTCCATTGACTAGCATGTTAATCCAGCCGGTGGCTAGGATTAACATAAATTAACATAAAACTCAGTGGAAACCGCCGACGGAAAACTTCCAAAAACAGCCCACAAAACGACTGATGTGCACATACCCTTAAGGAGTGAGCCTCAGTACACAAGCAAAAGAGGATTTAACTTTGATAGGTAACATCAGTGGAAGATATCTTGAAGATTATGGCTTCTTGGATAATTAAAGTCTATCAGTAAGTTATCTGCATTCAGATTTTAAGACTATTTCAAGATATTCCTTTTAAACTAGACCATTCCTTTAAAATGGGCTATATGCAACAAAACATTAATACAGAAGCTGCTACCATAAAATTCTAGGGATTTGCAGTTTGAGATCTGAATTAAACTGGTGTTTTTGCTGGGGGAAGAGGATCCAGCCAGTAATTAATGCAACATTCAACATTATATCATATAATAAGGCTTCAGGGCACTAAGTGGCAATATCAACCGTCATGCTCCTGGTGGATTGCCCTGTAGGCAGATTCTTCCCCTGGTGGTGCTAATCCACAGCACTAGCAGTAAGGGTACCTTTACACACGACTACATTTGTAGCTTGTCACCAGGTAACTTACTGGTTGCAGTGAAATCATGGATACATGGTTCTATCTTGTTGCTGTGTACAAATGGAATCATGTATCCATGATTTCACTGCAACCAGTAAGTTACCTGGTGACAAGCTACAAATGTAGCCGTGTGTAAAGGTACCCTAATGGTACCTTTACACGCCGCCACAACAGGATGGATACCAACTGCTACTTCACGTGCACGAGCACGCTCAAACGGTTACAAACGGTAAACGCACCTCCTTTACACGCCGCCACAAGGTGCGCTACGCTACGCTACATCTACAGCTAGATACATCGCCGGGTGTCTCAAGTAGCCATCTGTAGCTCATTTACACACCGCTATAACCAGCTACTATGGGCGTACCTGGTGCAGCAGGGACAGCACATAGGCGTGCCACAATTGTGGATTACGAGACGTCCGTACGCTGATAGGACAAAGCAATAATACCATGATTGGCCAGGCATCGCAGGAGGCTGATTAATACTTGACGCTCGAGCAATTGTGTAGTGTGACTCGTCAGCTCCTTAAATATGCCGCCCTGTGCGGCGACAACCAATTGCAACGCAAGAGCTTTCTCCAATGATCGCTGAAGGGGGCGCGGAAACCCAGACCCTGTGTCACGCCCCAGCTACATAGCATGGTGTAGGAACAACCCTTCTGTTCCTTCTTTACACGCCGATACAGCTCGCTACAATCGGCTTTGTTGCCATCTGTTTATGGGCAGTGCACGGATACAGATGTATCTGTAGCCGGCTGTGTCGTCCCGTCTTCAGACGCCGCTACTACGGGCGATATTGGCGCGACAAGCTACAATCGTAGCCTGTATCGGGTTGTATGCATCCTGTTGTAGCGGCGTGTAAAGGTACCATAAGAGTACCTTTACACACGGCTACATTTGTAGCTTGTCACCAGGTAACTTACTGGTTGCAGTGAAATCATGGATACATGGTTCTATCTTGTTGCTGTGTACAAATGGAATCATGTATCCATGATTTCACTGCAACCAGTAAGTTACCTGGTGACAAGCTACAAATGTAGCCGTGTGTAAAGGTACCATAACAGATATATAAAGAAATAGGCAGCACTCACCAGGATTTTGCAGCAGTGGTCTCTTTAATCCATCATGTTATGGAATCATGACAGGGTGCAGGGAGGTGACCACGGAGGGCGGACGCCGCCGCCGTTTCGCAAAAAATTGCCGGACCCATAGAAGCAATTTTTTGCGAAACGGAGTCGTCGTCCGCCCTCCGTGGTCACCTCCCTGCACCCTGTCATGATTCCATAACATGATGGATTAAAGAGACCACTGCTGCAATATCCTGGTGAGTGCTGCCTATTTCTTTATACAACATTCACCATTATATATTATAAATATTTTCAAAGGAAAGGATACGATTGTATGCAGTGGTGAAATCCTTGTTTAACATCCAGTCTAGAATATTGGAAATGTCCACCTTCAACGGATGCCCAGTACAGGTATATACTGTATCCTCTGTTACTTTTCCATAAGCCATATTTGTACTCTGAAAAGCACAAACATACATATAAATATAAGAAAATTATAAAAGTGAAAATGCTAAATGATATCCTATATGGTTACATAAAAATAGGTAGACCAGATTCAACAGTATGTCCCTCCTCCGTGCCTCTTCCAGCATAAAGGGGAGGGGGCAACCTCTCCAAGATCACCAGTTTTTTTTTTAACTTTGTCCCTTGCCAGTGCAGGGCTTTTTTTTTTCCCTCTTCCCACCCCTGCTTTACCTGCTCTGTGGTTGTGATTCGGGCTACACTGCAGCTTAGACTGGCGGCTCGCCATGAGCTGTTTTTCGGCTTGGACCAGCCCAGTGTGTGCAGTGCCATAGTCCCATTGCGGCATAATGACTTCCTGTCGGTGCCATGTTCGCTGCCATTGTTTTGGTGGGCATCTGGCAGCTGCCAGTATCCTCAAACCCCACCTCTTGCCCAGTAAGTAAAAAAAGAGTGTCGCAGGTCTGCAGTAGTATGACCGTTCTAAACTGAATCAGCCACTGCGCAGTTGGGGGTTTATCCAGGTGAGGTGTAGCACCGAAGCCTGGAATGGGTGGGTGGGGTGGTGGGGGGAGTGTTTACTCCTCACTTTTCGTTTTGAGCATTCAGCTCCTGAGTGCTTTCTGCAGCCAGTCAGTGCTGTGGAGCACCTGGTAATCAGGCTGTCTAATACAGCCTGAGATGTGCTGCCTGGTGGAGACTCTGGAGTTAGGAGTCTTGTGCTGCTTTCACAAAGCACTACCTGGAGAAAAAATAAAAAAAAACAAAAAAAACAGCAAGTGTGTTCCCATCAATACGGATTAGCTTGCAGCTTAAGCCCCCGTCACACATAGCGAGATCGCTGTTGCGTCACAGGTTTTGTGACGGAACAGCGAGCTCGCCAGTGATCTCACTATGTTTGACATGTAGCAGTGTCCGGGCCCCTGCTGTGACATTGTCGATCGTGTCAGAATTGCCTGGATCATTTTTTGATAGTCGGGCTCCCGCTGGGCAGCATGAATCGGAGTGTTTGACGCCTTAACAACGACCTTGTTGGGGACAAGTCATTAGGCTGGCTGCGGTGTGACAAGGTCTCAACGACTGCCAAGGTCGTTATACAGGTCGCCGCATCGTTGCTGCATCGTTCAGTAGATTTGAAGGTGACATCTCACCAGCGACCACGTAGCAACGTTCCAGTGATCCTTAACAGGTCGTATTGTTGTCAGGATCGCTGGAACGTCGCTAAGTGTAATGGGACCCTTATTCTATGAAGAGTAGAGAGCAGAGAAACCATTTGCCTTGTTGGAGCTTCCACGGACTCTCCCAGAAGCTGCAGCCAAGGCAGTCTACTAGAAGAGGTAACTGTCATTAATATGTGCTCAGATATTTGAGTCTGAAAGCATTTGGCTTTGCCATCTACATCTCTGTTAGATTTGCCTCCACATGGTATAAAATCCGATCTACGCTGCCCATAGCTCTAAAGGGCGGATCTCAGCTCCTGCTCAATTTGGGGCATGGCAAATTGCCATCAGGACCAGGGCTTTAATCACCTGTTTAGCCCCCGCACAATAGTGCACTGCTACGTGTCCGATGAGCAGGAGATTCTAAGAGACGCACTGGGAGTCACCGGCCTGGCCGAGTTCCCTACTACATGGAGATATTCCTTAAACTTATTGAAACAGTAAAGTGGGTACTGTAATATGGCTGAACTGCACACTGGTTCAATATCTAGCAGTGTTGCATTAAAGTACTAAAGTTAAATCATCATGAGCAGCTAGTTGGGGCTGAGGGGTTGGCGCTGCTGCTTTACAATGTTGCAGTGGTGTCCCAGCAGCTACTTGTTTACCTTTTCCACATCTCTCTGATGGTGCAAATGCATGTATACATAGCTCATTCCACTACTGCGTCGTTAGTGCATCACAAGGATGACTAAGGCTTAAAATGGAGAGATTAAGAATCTGTAAGTGCTTAAATGACTGAACTAACTCCACTTCTAATAACACATAGCGTCTTTACCATGGAGACAAGGTCATTGACCTTACGAAAGGCGATGAAGTAAAAGCACTCTCCCCTAAATGAGTCTCAGTCTAGGACTGGCTGCCGCTTCCTGAAGTAGATGTGGCAAAAAAATCATAGCTCAGAGGACAGGGGGATCCCTCTTGCAGCAAGAGGTCACCAGATCAAATCCTGAAACCCAGGTGACAAGCTGTGCCCAGGCCCATAGATTTGGATCTTATCCCTCGGCCTCCGAGAAGTCCTCTGTTGGTGCTCAGCCTTTGAAATATAGCAGGAAAAGGTTGACAAAGATATGCTGTGCTGTTTGGTCGTCTCTTGATCTCTGCAAGGTTAAGGCACAAAGGAGTACAATCAGTGATTTCTTGTTGCCACATATCTACTGTCCCCAAGGCAGTCATCGGAGACAAGGACTTACTCTCCTTCCAGGCAGAAAATTCTAGAAGGGGTGATTCAGAAGCAAATTCTTCTGTCTGATATGGAACCTGTCCCAATATCCCAGTTGGGAAGATATACCGTCCTGTGTCTGCATCTGAATAAGCCGGCAAGTGTGATTAATTACTGACCAGGATGGTATTGGCAATAAGGCCCAGACTTCGTCTTCTGGGAATATGTGTTGTTACATATCTGGACAACTGGCTGCTGTTAGCCTCATCTTGCCCTCTTTCCCTTGGGTCTTAGTATAGAACACTTACAGATTACTCTTACAGACCTCAGACGGCTGATAAGTATAAGGTTCCAGGAACTCAAAATCCTTCCCGAGAGGAGACTATATATCTCTCCCCGCAGAGGACAATGCGCAGGAGGTTCGTTTTCGCACATGGAATCATAGAATCCTGATAAGAACTCTCATGAGATTTCCAGGGCTATTAACCTACACAGCAGTGGCTGTCCCTGGGTCTGTAGCACAGGGACAAGAAGTTTTCTTTTTTCCAACCTAAACCAGGAAGTCCCTTCTACGTTAACAAGATTAACATTCTCTTGTTGGAAATGTTCTGGACTGCAGGGATAGAGGGACCACCCTGAATAATATTTGTGGCAGTCGCCTCAAACGGGTTAGGAACTCCACTCTAAAAATTCAAGGTCTTGGTCCGGTACGGCGTTTCTCCTACTCTCCGACATAAGAGATTACGAGCTATCTATCCAACTCTTCCGAGTCTTAATGTTCGTTACATAAACAAATCGGGAAGAAACCTCCCCCTCTCATGTCAGAGGTGGTCCGAAGTCTCACAAGATATCAGACCCTTAAGAACTCATTTACATACAGCTCGACACACATTAAATATTGGTTTATGAGGTATGCAGGGGCAAGTCTGGAGATTCAAAAGGGTTACAGGAACCCCAATTACAGTGTGTTAAAGGTGGTGGGCACAGTTTAGAACACCTAAAACAGGTGACAGGAGCACTTTAAATACTACAGTTGAAGCATCCCCTGCTTCTTCTACTACTTTTGCCAGATCTGTTCTGGAGTCTGTCTTAAACCCTCATAAACCCCACATAAATACATGCTAGATCTCATTGTGATGCTGTGGACGCAGGTGAAGATTGGATTATGCAAATCTGTTTTCCCCTAGTCCATCAGCAGCACAAGACTTTCACCTTGCAAATGCTATGTGTTTTCTGTTAATACGGTGGTGATGTGTTATTAAACTGGTGACCACAGTGAGTCTCCCTCTTTATGCTGGGGGGAGGCACGGGGGAGGGACCTGCCAAGCTTATTTTGTCCCGCTGGCGCACAGGGACATGGTAACCCCACATTGTGCTGCTGTTGGACTAGGGGAAAACAGATTAACATAATAATCCGATCTTCACAGTCTGGGTACAAACCGCAAAATATTCTGGTCCAGGGATGCACAAAAATCCAAATAAGAGAAAATTGCAGTACTCTAGCTACATCATCCAAGGTGTTTGCTTACCAGACTGGCAACATTTTAATCTGGACAGTCTTTATTAAGGTTTGACAAAGACAGTTGAGGCTGTCACCTTGGAGGATGCTGCAATTTTCTGCTCTTTCATTTAGGCTGAATTCAAATGTTCATATTTCCTCGTTCGTATCCAGACCACAGTGCCCTGAATGATTTCGAATCTCCTGAGCCATACTCATCATATCATATCATAGGTCTTTGTTTTGGTGAGGGGATGTGTCAGTCCATATACCACTAACCAGCAATGAATTGTTGACCCATGTAAAAGTACAAAGAAAACAAACGTGAATACGTATTTGACTAATAAAAGTAAAGACTTGTATCTTACCTGTAATATATTCAGAGCTCTGCGCATATCTCCACTAGACAGGGTCACTAAAGCCTTCATCCCATCTGCAGCAATATCAACACTATTTGAAAAGAAAAAAAAGGTACATTTAGCAAATATTGTAAATTTTGTAATGTGTTTATGGAAGTTTGAAGACCAGTTAAGCCATATAATTACATACTTTTCTTGCTGAACTACATATTCCAGCCTGGGCACCATCATTTCTGAACTCAAGGGACCAAAGCGAAACCTTGTGCATCGAGACTGTAAAGCTGGGATGATCTTTGACAAGTAATTGCAAATCATGCAAAATCTGGTATTTTCTGTGAACTTTTCAATCACTTAAAAAGGGAGAAAAATGAACATGTTTTTGTATAAATATTAGTGTTCACAAATCAATTAAATAACTAATATTCACAAATTATATTTATTTGTAAAATTAAGAGCCGCCGTAAAGATGCACCTAGATTTTAAAGGAGGAAATTAGGGGGAAGAAAATCACCGTATATACTCGAGTATAAGCCGAGTTTTTCAGCACAATTTTTGTGCTGAAAAGTGGCTACTGTGGCTTATACTCGAGTCACTCAGTATTTGCTATGAAGGGAAGGGGGGGAAAGGGCGGTGACCGGGGGCTGGAGGAGGCTGCACAAAGAGCACGAGAGGCCACTTAATAGAGAGGAGAATATTGCATAACTCCAAGTGTACTTGCACCCCCCCCCCCATCATAGTATCTGGCCCCCTTGCTGTGGCACACATTAAGGCAAACCATTTACACTACCTTTCAGGTGCATCCCTGCAGGCACCGCCGCGGCCTCCAGTCTTCCTACTTGTGCCGGTATCATGTGACCGGCGCAGCAGCGACGTCATCGCTGCACTGGTGACATGATCCTGGCACAAGCAGGAAGACCGGAGGAACGAGCGGTGTCTGCAGGGATGCACCGGAGAGGTAGTGTAAATGGTTTGTTTTAATGTGTGCCACAGCATGGGGGCCAGATACTATGATGGGGGAAGGGGGGGCTATATACAATGCTGGGGGCCATGTGCCAGCATGGGGATCTATATACATTGAAGGGAAGCATGTGCCAGCATGGGGGGCTATATATAATGATGGGGGCATGTGCAAGCATGGAGGGCTATATACAATGATGGAGGCCATATACCAGGATGAGGGGGCTATATACATACAATGATTGGGGCTATATACAGTAATGAGGGGCTATATACTATGATGGGGAACATATACAGGGATGAGGGGCTATATATCAAAATGGGATAGGCTATATACAGTGATGGGGTGACTATATAACAGGATGGGGGATATTTGCCAGGATGAGGGGCTATTTACCAGGATGGGGACAGATAGATCAAGGGGGCTGCGGAATTTCCCACCCTAGGCTTATACTCGGGTTAATACACTTTCCCAGTTTTTGGAGGTAAAATTAGTGGTATCGGCTTATACTTGAGTACATACAGTAAATAAAATTAAAGTAAGGGGTTAATCCCTCCATCCCTGGCCCTTTCCAGGTAATATATAGCCTCCCATCCTAATATATAGCCACCCACCCATGGTATATAGCTTCTCATCCTGATATATAGCCTCTCATCATCCTGGTATATAGCCCCCCCATCCTGGGTTAAAGCACCCTCCCCCCCATCCTGGGATATAGCACCCCCCCATCACTGTATATAGCTTCCCTGCTGCGGCACACACTAAATAAACGGTGTAAAAACACGTCTGGCGCTCCCTCAGTCTCTCCCTTTGCAGCCACATCAATCTCTTCCTGTGTGTGCTGGCATCTGATCATGTGACCAGGACATGCAGGACCAGGACATCGCTATGCTTGCTGTGCGGTCACATGATCGGATGCCGGCAGACACAGGAAGTGAGCAATGATGCTGCGGCTGCCGAGGGAGAGAAGGAGAGGAGCGCCAGACATGCATGTTAGGCCGTTTATTCATTTGGTGTGTGCATCAGGGTCCATATTCAGGATAGGGGGTCAGTACACTTAGTCTACTATTATATGCACGGCCCCCTGCCACGGCTCAGCGCCAGCTTCAGCACTGAGAGGTGATGGACAGCAGAATGCAGTGAATATTACAGTAGGCTAATGAGCAGGGACATGTGACCACCGGCTACTTATGCAGCCCGTGCCAGAAGCTCCAGAGCCGCCCCTCCTCCAGCACAGCCCTGTATATTCGGACCATAAGACGGACCCCCTTTATACCAATATATTAGTCCAATTCGTTTGATTGGTAACTCTCACAGATATGTGAATGTAGCCATATAGTACTCATATAGCCTTATATAAAATAACTTAAGCAGTGATCAGAGCCTTCAGCTGTGTAAATGAATAAAAAACACACAAGCCCTAACACAGTTCCAAGAACAATAAAAAGTTAAAAGCTTATGGTTCTCAGAATATGATGAGCATAAAATCTGTTTTAAAGAGTGTTTTTCTTGAGCGAATGTAGTAAAAGTAACATTCTAAATCAATCACTGTAATCATCGTATTGACATGTACTATAAAACTGTATTTTTTTCCACATGCTTAAAGGATAAAGAAAACAAAACAATGTCAGGCTACATTCACACTGGGCGTTTTAATTTAACCTTTTTTTGCAGTGCAATGCAGAAAACTGATCACTCCAATGGCTCCCCAGCAAAGTCTATGGGTTTTCATTTTTGCCATTCAGACTGGGCTCTTCTAAAGTGATCTGTTTTTTCACTTTAGGAGAGGTCCGTTTTTGAAATTTACATGTCAATTTGTGCTGTGTTTTTCTCCAGCATTTTTCCCATAGACCTTCAAAATGAGAAAAAAACGAAGCACTCAAAAAACAGAAAAAAACATCCCTTTTTTAGGGTGCATTTTTTACACAGCTCCTGTTTTGCAGTTAAAAACGCAGCCGAACAGAAGAGAAAGAAATGCACTGTCTGAATGTAGCCTAAGAATAATTGTTTCCTTGTTTATCCTTCCCGAAAATAAAACTGAATAAAAATTGACCAAAAAGCTGTTCGTACCCAAAAAACGGTAGCAATGAAAACTGCCACATGAGAATATGCTCTCATATAGGAAGCTCAGGTGACAGAAGAGTGCAACTTTATAAAGAAACAAAAACAGCTTTTTTTTAAACAATATTTACTGTGAATAAAATCAAACCTTTCTGTGGGTGAGCACAATGATGACATTATTAAATTTATGTAAACAATATTTGTACAGCAAACAAAAAGTGTTATATTCAAAACTTTTGCAACATTGCAGTGTGTTTTTCTTAAATTTTTTGCAGAAAGAAGTTATGAAAAGTTATACATTATGTTTCGTGTAACCCAAAATAGTGGCAAATACAACTTGCCCAACTAAACTCATAGAACAAGTGAATATAAACAACTTTCACATATTCCTCATTAATAAAATCAGGAAGGAAACCATTAAAAAAAAACCTTCCACAAGATGTCCTCAGCAGGCTGTGTGTGAAGCGATATTCAGGGGATGTGGCCTAGCAGCACTTACAATACAGATAAGACCACTGTCAAATTAACTCATGCTGGCACCCTGCTGAGCTCAAACAGCCACTGGGAGATCTTATCTGACTTCTCTTTTCACATGGCTCTGCTCGGTGTTGTCACACAGCACAG
Organism: Allobates femoralis; assembly: GCA_033576535.1. Lineage (NCBI taxonomy): Eukaryota > Metazoa > Chordata > Amphibia > Anura > Aromobatidae > Allobates > Allobates femoralis. The sequence goes on along the minus strand of JARQOC010000003.1, from coordinate 697,346,393 downwards.
TCATGTGATGGAGATCTTTACTGACTCGATCACATGACTGTGCTGTGTGACAACACCAAGCAGAGCCATGTGAAAAGAGAAGCCAGATAAGATCTCCCAGCAGCTGTTCGAGCTCAGCAGGGTGCCAGCATGAGCTAATTTGACAGTGGTCTTATCTGCATTGAGAACCCAGTTTAGGCCACATCCCTGAAGATGGATCTGACTAAGAATGAGTCTCACACACAGCCTGCTGAGGACATGTTGTGGAAGGTTTTTTTTTAATGCTTTCCTTCCTGATTTCATTAATAAAGTATATATTAAAGTTGATAATATTCACTTGCTGTACATTGCTATTAAATAAAAATTTAAACGATGGTTACACTTTAATGCCCTGTGCCGACGCTGCGTTTTTAGCTACAGTTTTGTATCATCTTTTGTCACAATCCTGCATGCCTATCTTTCCCCAGCGATGTCTATGAGAATTCTGAAGTGTAGTGCTTACAATGCTTGTTTTTTTCTTTGAAATTTAGGTGCAGATTGTGGTCAAGACAAAAGAATGAGCATGTCAATTGTTTGCTGTGTTCTGTAGCCCTTCCAGCCATTGACAATAGTGAAAAAATGCATTGCAACAATCTGCACCTAAAACACACCAAAAATGCATTCTTTTTGTGGTGAGTTTTTCCAACCAAGGGTGCAGTTTAGCAGCGTTTTTGCTGCAGAAAATTTTGCAGCACTGTCACAAAGCCTAAGAGAGGTAAAACATTGTCTTCATTTTCAGGAGCACATGGCTGCTCCTGTTTATAGGCACAATGTGCTCCAGATTGATAGTTTAGACCAGCGGCTCAATTGTTTTTCTTGGCCAGATCAGATCTGAGAACCACTGTTTTTCTCTAGATACTAATCAGAATTAGGACTGCCTTTCATTCGGGATTGTCCCCACTTCAGGGAGGAGATACCGTATATACTCGTGTATAAGCCGACCCCCCTACTTTTGCCCCCAAAAACTGGGAAAACTTATTGACTCGCGTATAAGCCGAGGGTGGACCCCAGCACAGGTATACAGCCTGCAGCAGTGTGGTATACAGCAGGCCCCCAGAGGTGTATACAGCAGGCCCCCAGAGGTGTATACAGCAGGCCCCCAGAGGTGTATACAGCAGGCCCCCAGAGGTGTATACAGCAGGCCCCCAGAGGTGTATACAGCAAGCCCCCATAGGTATACAGCAGGCCCCCAGGACAGGTATACAGCAAGCCCCCATAGGTACACAGCAAGCCCCCATAGGTATACAGCAAGCCCCCAGTGGCACACGTTCCCCACACTGTGCAGAGCCCCCCCGCTGAATTATCTTACCATCCAGCGTCTTCATCACCGGAGGTCCTGCAGTCCGTCCTCGCGCGCTGCGTTCCCGGTCTCATGTGACCCGGCGGTCGCAGTGGGATGACGTCATCGCGCCGGGTCACGTGAGACCGGTGCTTTCTACCTCTCTCCTCCGTGCCGGGTCCTCACTTTCACTTTGGATTTGAGGACCTGGCGTTTTGCGGTGGTGAGGAGAGAGACAGTGGGAGGTGGGGACCGGACAAGCCATGATAATTGCGCACGCGCTGGATTGGCCGCCCCGCAATGTGAATACTGAATAACACAAACACGGGGCAGGCACACCACGCAGGCGCAGGATTTGAACAGAAAAAGACGAGGAGGAGGCGGCGCAGAATGTAGCAAGGAGGGATGACTGACAACAGAGGGGCTGGAGGGAGACACTGAAAAAGCCCGCCTCCCGGTCTTAGATCAAATCTGTGACAAACATGAAGTGTTTATTTCATACAATAAAGGGAGCATATATACTATAGCCACATTGTAAGAATGCAGCCTTAGTGCTGCACAAGGTGGATATTTTAGGTTTACATGCCTGGGGGGGTGACAGGTTCACTTTAAAATTAACTTTGTCTGTGGGAAGACCCCTTTGTGTGCCCACGCTGTTTTTTTTTTATGCAGAATTGGTGAAGATTTGTCAGAAATCCATAAACCAGCAAAGTCTGAGAATTCTTAAGTGTTGAGCTCATGGTGCTATTTTTTTCTGCTGCAAAAAAGATGTGGATTTGCTGTAGAAAAATCTGTAGAATGTCAATTATCGTAGCAGATTTTTAAGTGTTTTCCAGCACTCCCAGCCACTGAATCCAATATGAAAAAAGGTCTTTAATCACATTGATGGCACGGACGCAAATGAAAGGTTTTAATACTAGAGTAAAACCATCCTGATGGATACACCTTGTCACGGTGGGATGGTTTTTACACTTTCTGATCAGTGTTATCCAAGTACTCTATGTTATTTACATGTACTACTAGTATATACTTTATTATAGAGTATATGCTCATTTTGGGTTTTTCATCTTGGGTTTTGTCTCTGAAATGACCATTGTGTGAACGTGTTCCTATTGTTCGTATACCAACTTATGCTCTGGTTCATTTTTTTTTCATCTGAGAGAAGCATAATGTAGGAAGAGAGACCCTGATTCCAATGATGTATACAGTTTACTGAGTGCAGTAATTGTGACACAAGTGTTTTTAAATGTAGCAGAGCTCAGAAAGCAATCCCCGCCCACACCACAGTTTTGTGTATACCTAGTATATTGACAGTGAGCTGCTGATTAAGTGGAGGGGAGTGGTCAGTCTAGTAGGCACCTGGCAGTGCTAATCTTATAGTCATAAGACAATCATTGTAAGTAAACAACAGCACACAGCCTAAAAAGTGACACATTGCTTAAATCAGTTTCTCAGCCCTATCTTCTGCTGTTTCCAGATTAAATATCAAAAACCTACTAACATATTCCCTTTAAATAAAATATATCTCCTTTGTGAGCAGATAGGAATTGTAGTAAATTTAAAACCCTTCAACATTATGGACATGTCAATAACATTAGAGCGCATTAAAAGGTATAGGGCTGCCACAGCCATGGACTGGGGGATATACTATGCCAGACTAGCATCTAAAAGTCCATTTAGGAAGACATTGCGAGTATGGACCAGTTGGCTACTATAGGCAAATCGGTCTCAACAAGAAGATAAAACGGTCAGCCTACAAGGTTCACAGCAATTTGGTTTTCAAATGGATTGTCAATACCTGTGCAACTCTGCAGTTTGACTAGAAAAACTGTGACAAATGTTAAAAGGTGTTTTCCAGTAGTCAAACAACCCCTTCTCAATCTCAGCACCAGTCCAAGTATTGCTTACTTCTTGAACAACCCCTTCTCAACTCTGGCGCTGTTTCAACGGTGTTGGCCCTGGCTCTCCCAGGGATTCTCTGACAGTCAATCAGTGCTGGCTTCATGCTTTTGCTTTCAGAGAAATTGTAAACATCCGGAGGAAGTGAAATCTACTGCTCTCTCACTTACTCTGAATGTATGCGATTTGTCAAAAGGTTAAGAGAGTGAAGCGGCCACTAAATGGCAGCAGAGATTGTGTGACATACCAATGTCAGGCGACTCCCAGGAGAGCCACTGTGGACATGTTGGAACGGTGTCAGAGGTGAGTACGGGTTGTTATTTTACTAATGGCAAACATCGGGATTAAGAAGGGGTTGGAAGAGTAGTGCATAAACCCTTCAAGTTGAAACCTACTTTGATTTGCAGTAAAACTACATGACAGTGCTTTTTTCATCCGCTGCATGAATATTCTGCAAAACGTAACCTGACTAAGGCCCCATTAAATAACCCCCCCCCCCCCCCCCAAAAAAAATAAATTGTGTAATTGCACTTTTAATGCAATTTCACCACACTTGGAATTTTTTTTCCCGTTTTCCAGTACACTATATAAAGTAAATGCTATTTTAAAGTATAACTTGTCCTGCAGAAAACAAGCCCCCATATGTCTATATTGAAGAAATAATAAAGCTATGGCTCTTGAAAGCAGGGGAGGAAAAAAAATAGAAAGCGGAAATTGGGGGGGGGGGGGGGGGGAATCTCCAAGGGTGAAGGAGTTAATACTTCAACTTTTGTGCTACTATACCATAGTGTTACATCTATTCTTAATGAACCTTGTACAATTATTTATCTTTCTCCTGTGCACTTTACGTTTTGTTCACTTTTTTGCCCTTGTATTTTTATATATATGAATCTTTATTGGCTATACATGTTCTTTTTTGGATATTGGTGTACGTTAACCAACGTTCCATATCCAAACATGCAGTCAATGCTGACAACTCTGGGCTACATTAATACTTCAGTAAGAGATAGAGGAGCAGGTACAGGGGTATCATCTGCATCCTTACTTCATTACCAATCATTCTGGATGCTTCTACATTTGCACATTGAGTAGTGGGTCACCATCAAGACTTTTGCTGTCATTTCCAAGGCAGAGCTGTAGTGCCCCATGTAGTAGTTATTGTAATAATGGAGTCCCTGTAAAAGGCATATTATTTTTTAGAGAATGCACGGGCCAAATATGTCAAATGTATCCTCTTCCAAAATCAGTAACGCCAACCCAACATTAAAATCTATAAAAGCAAAGACAAGATCTCCTTTTCCTGAGCTACATTAATCATACCCAGCAGGCAGCAGTGGAAATAAGCACGACAGACAAGTTGCCTGCATAAATTCAGCTGCTGTAGCATAAAGACATGGCAGATTGTTATGTCTATCTAGGATTTTCAGAAGACCTGGTAATTTTGTAACACTTCCAGGCATATGGCAGATGAGTAGTGTGCCACTTTACCTCGCCTCAAAGCATTCTGTGCATCTTGAGTCATTGCATCTGCTTCATCCAAGATCACGAGTTTAAAACCTTTTCTGGAACACAAATAAGCAGATGTCACACTAAAATAATACACGGCTTTAGTTGTGTACTAGTGTAACAAAATACAAAAAACTATCCGTGCACCACATATTACACAATATATTTTGGCCTATCTAATAAACAAACAAACTTGATAGGTATAAAATAAACTAGCGCACACTGTTAGGATTCAGCTCTGCCTGCCAGTACTGATTAAATAGTTCACTTCCCTCAGTTTTCTTACTTGGTTATTATCTATGTTCAAGCAAAGCCAAATACTGACTGGGATATACTCATTTAACTATGCTGTGTTGGGACAATGGCTCAAATTAGCAAGCAGATCAGACTCTTGACAGTGTATATACTGCACACTGCTAGAATTCTGCAAGATGCTGCGATTGTTGAAAATTTGCCTGGGCTGTACAACCCCTGTAATAAGGGGTTAAATAAACACAATGGAGATCATATACACTAGATTAAGCTGTGATGTTTTGTTATGGATTGACCTCGTGTAATTTGCTCTTTCTGCCAAGCACATTAAAGTGTACCACCAATGAAGAAATGATGTAGCCAAGGTTTACAGCTGAGTAAAGTTTTTGTTGTTTCTATTGAGCGTTCATCTGTATCTATATGCTACCGATTTCATCCATGTTCTGTTACAAACAATGCAAGTGTATACCAATAACTATCAAGGTTAACCATTTTAGCTCTCAGATGGCTAGTTTTTTGTTGTTGCCCAGTCTCCCTATATAGTTAGTACTCCTGGCAGATTTCACTAATTATCAATTACTGCAAGAGCCTGATCTGTGTGTGAAACAAGAGTAAAAAATAAAAGTTTTAGGAAGAGTCAGTTTAGGACGGGTTCACACCACAGCACGATCCGATCCGGGGCTGTCCGGGGTGAACCTGACAGCCCCGGACCGGATTTGCAAACAGAACAAGAGGGCTAATATGCCCTCCGGTCCTGTTTGCAGCCGGATGCTGCAGAGCGCAGCTCTCCCCTGCGAAATGGTGCTGAACCGCTTCACAGGGGACAGCTCCCTGGTGCTGGAGTTCAGCGACCAGTGTCCGGTTCCCGAATCGGGAAAATCCGGCTCCATAGACTCCCATGTTAGGGAGCGCCGGATTGCCCCGGATCCAGGAGGATCTGGTAGAATCCGGGAGGATCCAATTTGGGGAGATTTTTTCCCCGGACACAAAAAATGCTGCAAGCAGCATTTTTGTGTCTGGGAGTAAAATCTGAGTACACCCGGATCCTCCCGGACAGATGGAAACTGGATGGCAGATAGCTGCCATCCGGCTCCATCAAAGCCCATAGCATACTATGGGGCCGAAATCCGATCCAGGGTGTTCGATTCGCATCGGACAGCCCCGGATCGGATTGTGCCGTGGTGTGAACTTACTTACTAGTAACATCAGAAAGGATGAGAAATCCGTTTAACCTGGGATACAGCCAATTGAAATTTCACTTACTTAAATATTGTTCTCGTGCTGGCAAAATTTAATATGGGCCCTCTCACAATATCTATACCACGATCATCAGATGCATTCAGCTGGTAAGAACAAAAAAAAAAGCAATGGTAAACATTTAATAAAGTACATCAAGAAACTTTCAGAACAAAACAAAACAAACGAGGATATTTTGCAATACCAATCCATGATGGTTGCCAACTATATCCTACTTGTATAACATATACAGTCCCTGACAAAAGTTATGTCGCTTATCCATGTTATGTAAATAAAAGCTTATAACCTGACATTAAATACATCCATTGGTTGTATAAATTATTCTTTTAAAAGCAGAAACCCTCCCAAATGTGGTTTAGATTAATAAAATAAATTGACATCAATGCTGAAATATTGATCATTTAATGAACACAGAGTGGTCAGATTTTAGCAAGACAAACGTTTTGTCACCTGGTCATATAATGCACCCAATCCTAGTTTGCATTCTCACCTGTGCTCCGTAAATGATCAGTTAATTAAATGGGTCTGTATAAAAAGAAACCCAGCACCCAAGACCTTCACTTGAACTGCAACTTGAGCATTGACAACATGCCAAAAATCCACCTGCGACCAAAGCCTTGATTATCAAGAGGCTGAAGACCAGATCCACTGCAGAGGTGGCTGGCACCTTTAATGTGTCTCAGTGTCAAGTACAAAGAATTAAAAAAAGATTTGAAGAGACTGGAGAGGTTTTTGACAAACCCAGGTCCGGCAGACCCCACAAGACAACTGCTCAGGAGGAACGCTTGTTTGTTAGAAAATCCAAAGCAAGCCCCTCTTCTACTGCAGCAGAGCTCCAACAGGCCTGGTCACCTGAACAGTTTGTAGGATAATGTCTCGACAAAGCCTCCATGGTTGAATCAGTGCACAGAAGCCAGCACTAAACAAAAGGCAAAGAAAAAACCTTGTGGCATTTGCAAAGTCCCACAGCCTGCTAAACAGATGGAGGCTGGAAAAGTGGCAGAAGGTGGATTTCTCTGATTAATCTTCAGTAGAATTACACCACAGCCACTGCAAATACTGCAGGAGACCTACTGGAGCCTGTATGGATCCAAAATACACCTAGAAAACAGTTACATTTGGTGGTTGAAAGATTATGGTCTGGGGTTACATTCAGTATGGGGGTGTGCAAAACATTTGCAAGGTGGATAGCAATATCAATAGCCTAAAATATCAAGAAGTATTAGCTACCTCTTACATTCCAAATCATAAAAGGGGTCAAATTCTGCAGCAGGATGGTGCTCCATCTCACATATTCATCTCTACAACAAAGTTCCTGCAGGCAAAAAACATCAAGATGCTCAAGGACTGGCCAGCCCAGTCACCAGACATGAACATCATTAAGCATGTTTGGGGTAGGATGAAAGAGGAAGCTTGGAAGACAAAACCAAAGAATCTGGATGAACTCTGGGAAGCATGTAAGACTGCATTCTTTGCTTTTAATGACGACTTCATTAATAAATTGCATGAATCGTTGTTGAACCGCATTGCTGCAGTCCTTCAAGCTCATGGAAGTCACACAAAATATTAAATATGACTCTAATAGCACAACTTCATTCACCAATGTTATGCAACATATATTTGTATTTTAAGTTAATTATTTGTTTGAAAAGCACATTACTTTCTGCGGGCGACAAAACTTTTGTCTTGCCAAAATCTGACCATTTTGTATTCATTAAATGATCAATATTTCAGCATTCATGCCAATTTATTTTCTTAACCTAAACCACATTTGGGAGGGTTTCAGCTTTCAAAAGAGTAATTTATAAAACCAGTGAATTAATTTAACGTCAGGTTATAAGCTTTTATTTACATAACATGGACAAGCGACATAACTTTTTTTTAGGGACTATAATATTGCATTTTCAATAGATCTTTGTAATTTACCACTTAAAGGGGTTGTCCGGGCTTTTGCAATATTCATATCTGTATCTAGGCTGCAAAATGTTGACAATTTGCAATATACTTGCTGTCAACATTTGGCAGGGTTTCCTAGATATCACATATTTGCAGCTGGCAGGGAACATCTAGGGGGCGTGATTGTGCATGGAAATGGAGAACTGGTTGTTTCCTCCTAGTCTCCTACAATCACGCCCCCTCCCCACTCTCACTATGCCCGGCCACCCCCAGCCCCTAATGTCACCACCCACCCCCATTGTCCCCACTGCACTGACACACTGTACCAAATCGGCAGCTGTGAAGGCGATTCGGTACAGTGTGTCAGTGCAGGAGGGACCGCTGCACATGTGTGCTCTCACCCTTTATGTTCTGTGACCTGGAGCCATGGTCCTGTGTGCTGCAGCCTGGGTGTCATCTGTGTGCTGTTGTAGCCTGATGCTTCTTCTCTGGGGAGGGGGGGCCCTGTAACGTCCTGGGGGTGGCCGGCCATACTGGGAATAGGGGAGGTGGCGTTATTGTAGGAGACTAGGAGGAAATGACCAGTTCTCCATTTCCACCCAGACGTTCCCTGCCAGCTGCAAATATGTGATATTTAGGAAACCCTGCAAAATGTTGACAGCAAGTATATTGCAAATTGTCAACATTTTGCAGCCTAGATACACATATGAATTATTGCAAAAGCCCGGACAATTCCTTTAAGACATACTGATAGGGAATTTAGACTACGAGCCCAATGAGGACAGTGAAGATGATGGTGTCTGTGAAATGCTGTGGAATTAATGGTGCTATATAAGAAAGTAAAAAAAAAAAAAAAAATGATACAATGACGATTCTCCATCAGTACAAGACAGAGGGACACTTTTTGGTTCCATGATATTAAGGAAAGAGACACTGCAGTCCCAATTCTCTCTAGAGCACAATGAAGTGTATTCTTACCTCTAACACCATAGAGTTGAACTCTTTCTCTTTATACAGCTGCTTGGCACAAGCAAGTATTGTGGACGTTTTGCCGGTCCCAGGGGGTCCATATAATAAAAGGTGAGGCAGCTTGTCTTCACTTATAAACCTTTGAACTAAAGGTGAGATGTAAATTAATAGAATCAGCAAGGGTTTGTTATCAAGTACAGTAAGAAGAGAAACTCCCCGAAAAGGACATCAAATTCAATGACAGAAAAAATAAAAAAACAGTACTACCAAGACCAGGTCACAATACTAATACACTACAGCAATGGTCAAAAACACAAAGCCCAGGGTCCACATGTGGCCCCCTAGGATGTCATCTGCACCTACTGAGCACCGAGGCTCTCAAGATGTCCTCAGGACAATACAATTCAGGCAAAGGATGACCAGCACCGCTTAATAAAAACATCACACCAAAAGGCAGTATTTTGGAGCGGAGGTATGTCTTCTTCACAATACTATATTGCTGTTGGTAGGTGAATATGAAGAGGATTTTTTTTTTAACCCTTTCCCGGCATCAGCCATATACATACTGCACAGCAGGCGGTAACTTCCTGCAAATTGCCATACTTGTATCACACCAGATCACAATCAAAGCTGGCACCATTATCAAAGGGTTTCAGCTGTATGTCATAGCTCAGGGGTGTGCAATTAATTTTACCAAAGAAGGGGGCCCCACAAGACAGGCCGTGACTGTTGTTGATGGCCAAACCAACGTGCTGAAACTAATTCTGCTCAATATTAACTTTTATTGTATCACTTAATATTGAGCAGAATTAAGTATGCTGACATCCCCTATATACCATAGGTGCTGACACATAGCCCTCTATATACATTAAGCAGACACAGTCTCCTATATACAGTATGAGCCCTCACAGTCTCCCCATATTCAGTATGAGCCTGAGGCTGTGGATGGAATTGATGTAGGGTGGCAAAAGGCATATTGTGGCCTATGGGCCACTTTTGGCAGCCCTTTGGCAGTTTTTGTCTTCCAGCTGCTCCAGTCTGGCCTGCAGGCTGCGCTTTGCCCAGCTCTGTCATAGCCAATATGCTTCTACAATGGCCCCGATAAGTAAGGCTGGCTTCACATTAGCGTTTGTGTCTGCATGCTGATGGCATGCAGACACAAACGCTGTCAAAAGCAGTGTTGAAATGATGTGTCCGCAGCGGATAATGTCCGCCTGCGGACGCATCACTAGGGAGCCCGGCAGCCAATCGGCGCTGTACGGGGGCGGGCCGGAGGAGGAGTTCAGCGCCGGAGATCTCCTCCTCCCCGCCGCCGGTAAGCACCGGGACATGTCGGCGGGGAGAACAGCTGATTTGACAGCTGTTTGAATCTTCCCGCGCCGACACTGAGGGATGTCGGCGCGGGAAGATTCAAACAGCTATCACATCAGCTGTTCTCCCCGTCGACATCGCTAGCACATTACAGGCGGCGGGGAGGAGGAGGACAGCAGTGGCTCAGCTGATCTCCCGGTGGCCGTCGGTGAGCTCCTGTGACATCACCGGCGGCCACCGGGAGATTTTTCAATGGGTCCGCAACGTTCTCCCGCGCTGTCAAGCGCTGAACACTGCGGACCCATTGAAGACAATGCATGTTTTGTGCGCTTGGGGACGCTTGCTGATTGTCCAAGCTCCCCGAGCGCACAAAAAAAATGCAACATGCTGCGTCCCGGGTGCGGATGCTGGACACCGGAAGGAGCAGATATCGTCCGCACCCGAACGCAGCAAACGCAGGCACTATGCATTCCTATGTTAAACATAGGAACACAGTGCGCATGCGTTTGACTGCGTATGGGAACGCAGCAATACGCTGCCTTCCCATACGCAAATGTGAAGGCACCCTAAAGCACTGATTGCGGCAGTTAAACCCCTTCGATACCGCCATCAATAGTGACACAATAAATAGTTGGTTAATTGAGGGAGTAGGGTTAGGGTTCCCTCATTAGGCCTATTGGCACTTGCCAATCGTGAGGTGCCAATAGTTGCCATGGCAACCTGAGGTATTCAGATCAGGCTGCCACAGAGGCCTGGAAGGCCCTGAGTTAAAAGGATTTTTCTGTGAACAATGTTCATCTTAATTAATAGATATTAGGGTACTTTCACACTAGCGTTTTTTTTAAATCACGGCAGATGCGGTGGAAAAACCGCATCTGCCGCGATTACCGCATACCGGCTGCACTTGCGGCACAGTTGCGGCAAACCCCATACAATGTATATGCGGCAGGTGCGGCAAGTGCGGTTTTGGCACTTGCGGCAGGTGCGGCCGCGAAAAAAACCGCGGTCAGCCGCGGTTTTTTCGCGGCCGCACCTGCCGCAAGTGCCAAAACCACACTTGCCGCAAGCCCGCATATACATTGTATGGGGCTTGCCGCAACTGTGCCGCAAGTGCAGCCGGTATGCGGTAATCGCGGCAGATGCGTTTTTTTCACCGCATCTGCCGTGATTTAAAAAAAAAAAACGCTAGTGTGAAAGTACCCTTAGGCCCCCTTTCACATCAGCATTTTACACTGATCGCGGAAGTTGCGGTGAAAAAAACGCAACTGCCGCGATTACCGCATAACGGCCGCACTTGCAGTTCACTTGCGGCAAGCTCCATGCAATGTCTATGGGGCTTGCGGTAAGTGTGCGGCAGCTGCGGCAAGTGCGGTTTCGGGAAAATCGTTTTTTTTTGCGGCCGCAAGTGCCGAAACAGCAACTGTACCGCACTTGCAGCACGCCCCATAGACATTGCATGGGGCTTGCCGCAAGTGAACCGCAAGTGTGTCCATTATGCGGTAATCACGGCAGTTGCGTTTTATTCACCGCAACTGCCGCGATCAGCGTAAAACGCTAATGTGAAAGGGCCCTTAGAGATCATTGAAAACCCACAAAGGATGCATCCAGGTGTCAATCTCAATTTTTGTTGTATGCATGGCCCAATGACCTGGCCAAGGTGGAGAGCATTGCACTACACGGTACAAAAGGATGTCAAACTCAAATAGAGAGCGCTAAAATTAAAAACTTGGCCAAAATTGAGGGTCAACCTAGTTGCAGGCCTCATACAGCCCTGCACGCACAATAACAGGCCCCACATAGCCTTCAGGCACAATAATGCATATGTGCAACCAAATTTTGGTAGAATGTCCGGAGAACAATCCTTATTGGAGAAGGTGTATGAAGTGTCTAAAACACTAATATGTTGCAATTCATGAAACAATTCTTTTGTATTTAGTTTAATAAATCTTCCTGAGTTTACAATCTTAATCCACTTAGGGTGGAGTCTCACGCTTGTAAAAAAAAAAAAAAAACGCATGTCACTCGCACTGATGTTAACAAATTGGGTAGGGCACAGTGGTCCGTTTTACGCAGTCGCCTCTCGCATGTCGCCGGCAATGCGATTCCACTCGCAGCATGCTGCGTTTGTTTGCGATTTCTGCGCGCGTGCGGGCAATGAAAGTCAATGAGTGCGTGTTTTTCTCGCATCAAAACAGCAGATGAGGCGAGTTACATGCGCGAAATACGCATTTACGTGATCAGCAGAACAGGAAGTACAAGCTGCTTTCAATTCAGAAGTGCACCTGCCTTCACGGCCCCTATTAAGCTGTGTGTGAGTGGCTTATTCGTCGGATCCTGGGGAAGATGGCCAGACATCTCAATGTTGAGATGCTCATTGTGCTAATTGAGGGGCACCCAGAAATATGGGACAAAAGAGAGACCTCGTACAGCAACAGGCAACGCAGGGAGGTTGCCTGGCCCAGGGTGTGTGGCCAGATGTTCCGGGATTCCACAACATCTCCAGAGAGGAACAGCAGGAGATGAGTAAGTGACTTGAGAATTGCTGTATCATTACATGCTGATTACAATGTCATGTTTAGGCTGGTTTCACACTATGGATTTTCTAAATCCGATTCTGTCCCATTTATACCGTACAGCATTGGACTTTTGGAAAAAATTACCGTATATAGTCGCGTATAAGCAGAGTTTTCTGGCCAAAAATTGGGCTGAAAAGTCCCCCCTCGGCTTATAGGCGAGTCATACGGCAGGCCTCCCGCCCGCTACCCCCATCAGTATACAGGCGCACCCCCATCAGTATCCAGGGCCCCCCCCCCTTGCTCGGCAAACCTGTAAAATAAGATCATTATAGTTATCACTGTCCTGTCGCCGCCGTCCCCGCCGCTGGCATCGCGCTCCTCCTGCTTCATCCGGCTTCCTCCTCTGGTGGGCGCAGGCAATGACGTCATTGTCTGCGCCAGAGGAGGAAGCCGGAAGACGCTGGATGAAGCCGGATGAGCGCGATGGCAGCGGCGGGGACGGCGGCGACAGGACCGTGATAACTATAATGATCTTACTTTACAGGTTTGCCGAGCAAGGGGGGGGGGGGGGCCCTGGATACTGATGGGGGGGGCGCCTGTATACTGATGGGGGTGGCGGCCGGGCGGCTGCTGTATATACCTCTGGGGCTGCTGTATACTACTACTGGGGCTACTGTATATACCTCTGTGGCTGCTGTATACTACCACTGGGGAGGCCTGTATACCACTGGGGAGGCCTGTATACCACACTGCTGGGGGCTGTATACCTGTGCTGGGGTCCACCCTCGGCTTATACACGTGTCAATAGTTTTCCCCTGATTTTGGGGGAAAAACTAGGGGGGTGGCCTTATACACGGGTCGGCTTATACACGAGTAGATACGGTATGTGAAAGTAGCTTTAGCTGTGCCTTGTATTGTGTGTAGTAGCCTGCCACCATACCCATTTTTCTAACGCCTTTATGGAATGTGAGAAGACAGTGTGTAGGCGTCTTTTTCAAGGATCTGTAAGGATTGTGGGGATACGGGGTGTACTTGACTAATTATTTGCCATGCTTATCAACGTTTTACCCCATGTTACTCTCCAACAGTGACTCAGTTGACCCGTCGCTGGAGAAGTTGCCGGGATCAATACCGGCGTGAGCGCCAAGCCAGGCAGAGGAGTGGTGGTCGACCAACGGTCATATATGTACTATGATTCGGCTGAATTTCCTGGCTCCTATAGTCGATGGCTGTCCGTAAGTGTTTTTTTTTTTCTTTAGAAATAACCGTTCAGTAAATTGCTTTACCCCCAAACCATAGCTCAAAGGGATGGCGCTAAGCTGCTGGACTTGGTAACCAGATTTTCATTTTTCAAAAAAGCCATGGTGTGGCACCTTCCAGCTAACCCTGTTTCTAACTCTTTGTCCGGGTCTCATTATTCTGGCATTGATGCCTCCCAGTACACCAGCCTATGCAGCGGGGGGCCAACATCATAGCAAATTTAAATTTTTCTCGGGGGCCACTAGTTATATCTCACGTGGACCTTTTGTCATAGTTAGAATGATTTTTCTGCCTTATGTTACCAGGTTCAAACAATAATTTGGAGGCTGAGGCTACTGCGGTGCAAACGGTTACCTTCATATCAATTACAGGGTTACTCACATCTGCTTTTTTTCCCTTGTGTTTCAGCACCGACTCCAACGTAACAGAGGGTGAGTGTCAGTCAGAATCTGAGGCGGTTCATGAAGCCACTGACGAGGAGGAGGAGGAGGCCTCAGAGCCTGAAAGGCGAAAAGCTCAGCCCACTGGCTCGGCTGCTTGTCCGCAGCCCGCACTTGCCCCTGATGAACTGAGTCACAGTCCTATTTCTTCTCCCCCGCCCATTGCCTCTATTTCCCAAGTTGGTGAAGCCAGGCCCAGCAATGAACCCATTAATGTACCCTTGAATATTAGCCAAAGAGCCCGACGGCGTAGGGAATTGCCCAGCACCAGTGGCCGGAGAGAAATAGAGAGTGGGGTGTTAAATTTCCTAGCAAGGTCTGTTCCCGGGGATGGTGAGGAGGCCTTTGCCCGGGGGCTTGGCTACTACCTCTGAGAAGTCCCAAGGCGGTTTCGCATGAGGTGTCACAATGCCATTGGCATTCTGATAGACTCGTGTATAGGGCCAAATGACCCCATGCCGTTATTTAATTATATTGAACGGTGGCAGCTGTCCCCAGCGAACATGTTACAATGTGGCCAAAGGTCTGAGGGGGAGAGTAGTCTGACGCAATAGTCATCTCAAAGTCAAGCTGTATGTATTGTCTCAGACAGACCGATGGCTTCAGCTGAAGGCCAACATCCCCAGCAGGCACACATTGGGTCCCGTCCCCATATATTGTTATTCCACAGCAGGCTCCACAGAGTAATACGCCAATTGTCAGGCGCCCAGATGTGCAAATGTCCTTCTCGGAGATGTTGGCAGAAGAGGGTGATTCATTTGCTGCTGGTTTCTGTGTGGGTGCGGCCTCTGGGGCCCATCAGCATCCAGCTGGGATCTTGGCCCATCCCACGAAGGCCATACTGTTAGGCAAAAGAGTAGTAGGCCACTGATTTATGGGCAGGCAGTGGACCAACAGGTGTTTGGTTCACAGGTGTCTAATGCCACACAATATTCCAGCAGCCAAATTCCGAGGAACCCAATATCGTGATCAGGAGGGCTCGGGGGGCCCGAGGTTACACCAAATGTGACCAACGTTTGGGACATGTTTTTGTTTTTTTCAAGTTATGATTGGGCCTGTTGTGCTGCCTTTTTTGTTTTTTCTTTTGGGTTTTGGGAATTATATGTATGAGGCTCCATGCTTGACCTACTGTAATCTGGGTCACATAACCTCGGACCCATATTTGGCTGCATAGTCTGGCTTTTTGGAAGTGTTATGCACATGTCTAAATTCACAGTCAGTTGGTATACATGCTGGGGACTTGTTTCTTTTTTAAGTCATCAGAATGTCAACTGTGTCTAGCAAATGTCCCCTAACCAGCCTTTATTTTTTAAACGTTATATGCTTTTTTAAAGTTAAAATAATTTAGAATATGTTTGGACAAATGAAGCACGACACACACACATGTTCACAATGATATGAGGCTTCAAACGTTTATTGTGGTTTGTTCAATGTATCCGGTTTTTTTTTGGCGTTGGCCTTAAAAAAAAATGAAAAACAACGTGTTCAATCACACAACTAACACTGAAATAAAGTGTATTGAGCTAAATTTGTGCTTCTTCTTGACTCGGAATAGCCCCTTGTGGGCTCAAGAAATAATTGGTGAGGATGTTACGCACATCACTAATTTGGCGCCCACGAGGAACTCTTGGTGGGTGGTTGATCCTAGCAGGTGATGGTGGGGGTGGCTGGCTATGTGCAAGGTCCAGGAACTCTCTGGTTCGGGTCAAATTGTGGAGTATGACTACGGCCTTAATGACATGCTTTACATTTTGTTTACTCAATTGCATTGTTGTGTTGAGTACTCTCCATTTGGCGCAAAGAATGCCAAAAGCACATTCGACGACACGCCGAGCACGGGTGTGACGGTAATTAAATACACGCCTTGCATTTGTCAGGCTGCGCACTGGGTAGGGCCGCATCATCTGGGATGTTAGTTTAAAGGCCTGGTCGCCAACCAAAAAAAAAAGGTATAGGAGAGAGTGACTAGCCAGGTATGGCTTGGGAAAGGGGGGGGGGCTGTCAACCAGTTGGTTGTTTCGCATCCGCTGCCCGATGTTTGAGGCATTGTAGATATTGGAATCCCCACGACTGCCATATGTCCCAACATCTATCAAAACAAAACCGCAATTGTGATCCGCTACAGCCAGGAGCACAACTGAAAAAAACTGTTTATAATTATAGTTTAAGGATCCAGAATTTGGGGGCTTCCGCACAAGGATAGGCTTGCCGTCTATGGCCCCTATACAGTTTGGGAACTGGCTTGTTGTCAGGAACCAATCTGCTATATTGCGCCACTGTTGTGTGTTTGGCTCAGGAAGCAGGGTGGCATGTAAACATTCCCAAATTGCAATGCACGTTGTCTTCATAATCCCACCAATAGTGGTCCTGCCCAATAGGAATTCCAAGTGGAGAGACGCAAAAGAAAGTCCTGTTGAGAGGAATCTGTTGAAACCAAAAAAATAAAAAAAAGGGAGGTCAGACACCCTAGCCAAAGAAGGCAAGTATTGGTAGCTGCTGAACTACAGCCAATTACACATAAGTCAGGAAGCTGGAATCAGGTTTGGGGCAACATTACAGTATTGTAATGAAATGAACAGACATATACACACCTAAGGGTTACCAATAGACGTTCTTCTGGGCAAATGCTTCGGCGCAGGATAGTGTCTTGACGGGTTATGTGGGGTTTTATCTGATCCAGCAGATAATCAAAGGTGCATATGGTCATCCGGCAATAGTTGAAGAACTTGTCTGGATTGTTGCGGTAATGCATGTAAAGTCACTGGAAATGACCTTTGGACAGACGTTGTTGGTTGAGAGGGTGCACCCAGAACCGACGAACAACTCGACTGGACCGGACCGGCCTTGCCTCCCCATACCGACTGTATAGCACCCAGTGTAGCAACACTTGCTCTGTGGGGCTCACTGGCAAGCGGTTAGACATTCTGTAGTATGGGCACGAGCCACAATCATCCACACTGTGTAGCTGGACAAATAAATATTGTGAGCTCTGCAGCACAACTTAAAAACAGCCCTAATTGAGCATTTATTAATACATAAATGGCAGCAGCTTGGCAGGTCCAGCTCTCAGCTTGGGGGGAGAGCAAATGCAATCCTGCCTTTCAAAAACACATACCATACGGACTGCTGTTTGTGGCTGTGAATACGCAATCGCATCACACTCGCACTGTTCTCGCCCCTACTCGCACCGCACTCGCCCACAAAACGCTCCCAAATCGCGGCCAAATACGCGACGCACTCGCAACCACTACATGCGTCAAAAACGGAGCGAGAAAAACGCAACTAGTGTGCCTCCACCCTTAGTCACATCATAGCTGCAGATTTTTTTTTTAAACCAATATTTACATTACATGCTAAGTGCAACTATGCCCTAAGCAAAATAGCGTGAACACACTATAAAAGGTGACCATGGACATAAGATCGCTGTTGGCTCACTGCTTTCTCCCAACTCTTTCAGACATAGGAACGCATAACTTGGCCAAGAACACCTGTGTTCCCTATGATAGGGTCAATGCCAGGCTCCTTTGAAAGCGGGTTATCTCCCAGCTGAAGAAAATGATTGGATAGGCCTTGTTCACACATACCATCTGTTTTCGCCTAAAATCCGTTTTTGGGAACATTTTGGACTGTTTTTATTTTCAAAGTCCAAAAACGCATACGCGTTAACGCATGGTGCACTTAAGTGTCAATGCGTCTTTTAACACATGCGTTTCTGTTCAGCATCCCAAAAAACACTGCATGCAGCGTTTTTGGGTGGTGTAAAAAAAAAAACGCATGCGATTTTTAAAAAACGTATGCTTTTTTTTTTTTAACATGGGGCCCTATGGGAAACGCATGCGTTTTTGGTGAAAAAATGACTAAGTCCCAAAAGACGTTGAGAACCTCGGGGGACACTATTAGCACCCTTAGAAAAACATATCTGTTATGTGTGAACAGGGCCATTTTGAAATTCAACAGACCAGATCTTTCTCTACCCCAACAACAGAGTCGGGGGCCCATGAACACTGTGGATTTGACTGACTTTTCCCTGGTGGTTGTTTTCCTGAAGTGTTTTCTATGCCATGTTTGCTCTATATCTCCAAAGAACGATCAAGTTACTTCTTTTAACAGGCTTGAAGGTTACAGTATGAGCATCATAATGTCCTTTTGCATTATGTTCATTTGTTGCAGTGCTATTACAGTCGGATTCCAGGCAAAATCCACCTGAAAAAAAACAGTTGCGGCAAGCCCCATACAATGTATATCCGGGCTTGCGGCAGGTGCAGTTTTGGCACTTGCGGCAGGTGCGGCCACGAAAAAACCGCGGTCAGCCGAGTTTTTTTCGCGGCCGCACCTGCCGCAAGTGCCAAAACCGCACTCGCCGCACCTGCCACAAGCCCGCATATACATTGTATGGGGCTTGCCGCAACTGTGCCGCAAGTGCAGCGGTTAAACGGTAATCGCGGCAGATACGTTTTCTTCACCGCATCTGCCGCGATTTAAAAAAAAAACACTGAATACGCTACATGAATACTGAACCTGATCCATCCAGCTAAGGATGGTTTCGAGGCTTTCCTGCCTCCATTGTTACCTCCAAACTGTACGAAAAGATTAGAATCTAAACTCCAGTACAGAATGGCTTCCACATGAACTGCGGACATGGAGACTGTCAACGACCCCTTCCTCCGGAGCCATAGGGTTGTCGAAGAAAGACGGAAGAACCACTTCTTGGATCAAAGTCAGCGAGGACACCACCTCCGGGAGAAACTCGGATCTAGTAGAATGATACAAACTTCTCACATCTGCATATATGGCACGACCAGAAAAAAAGAAAAAAAAAAAAAAGAAAAAAACTGCACAGCACTCAAAGACAAATGTGAACTGGTGCTAGCAAAGCTGCAGGGTTATATAATATGAAAAAGATCCTTGCAGCACACAGCTACTACCAATGATGTACATAAGCTACTAGCTATATATATTTGAGGAAAAAGTTTAAAAACTTACGTTTTTTTCAAAAAAACTCAAAAATCTCCAATTTTTTATTTAATTCTGAAGTTCTTGGTACATACATTGGCCAATGTCTGTTTGCTCATCAACTGCGACAAAGTGACTTCAGGGTCTGATGAGTCCTACTCTGATATCCCTATCCTCCTTGTCCACCCCCCACTTTTCAGTGGGCAGACACCCTAGACCCTCCATCAACTGTAGGTAATGAGGGTGCAGATTGCAGCATGGATCTGCAACTCCATATGATAAATAACAAGAAAAAAAAACTGCACAGCACTCAAAGACAAATGTGAACTGGTGCTAGCAAAGCTGCAGGGTTATATAATATGAAAAAGATCCTTGCAGCACACAGCTACTAGACAAATTTAAATATCCAAGGATGTGAGGACAATGATGTGTCGAGGAAAGCACTTAGTACTATCTGTACCTTCAAGATACGTGGACTAAGCCCTGTGTCAAATCCCGCTGGAAGAAATCAAGTATCCAGGTGAGAGGTGTCTACCGTTTTGCAAAACTAACAGAAGGTCTTCCAGACCTTGTGATATATTGCCTGAGCGACAGGTTTTCTATCAGCCTGCAGAGGCTGGATTACCTTATCGGATAATCCAGTGGTCTTTAGGTATTCCCCCATTAGAAGCCAGGCCGAAGCTGGAGTAGCTGAAGATTCTGATGAAACAGTGAATGTTGCGTCAGAAGATCTTTCCTCTCAACGGTAGGAAAGAATAGGTCCTCCAGTTCCAGATAAGGGATAACCAACTCCACCTTGGCCAGAAATGGACAACTGTTATGACTGCCTCCACGTCTTCCCGACGTTCTCGCAGGACCCCTCAAATGAGGGGAGTAGTTGGGAAGGCATATGTTAAGCCGTTACCCCAATACTGTGAGAGAGCGTCCACTGTCAGAGGATGATCCCCTGAGACAGAAGAAAGAGGACGTCTTCGTCCTGGATGCCAACAGATTTAGGCGAGGCTGACCCCCATCTGCGAGTCAGTTGCTGGAACACTTCTGTGTTCAGTTCCCATTCCAGAGCCTTCAGACGCCTGCTGAGGTAGTCCGTTTCTCGAATTTCAGATCCCGAAGATGAACCACTGAGATGGAGCTTGCCATCTTTCCCATGTCCGGGAATAACTTGTGGGCCAAAGACGTGAGCATCGGATGCCTTGGCCACCCTGAAGTCTGATGAAGGAGACTGCAAATGATGTCGTCTGAAAGCATCCTCACCTGTCTGTCTGTCAAGACAGCTGGGCTTCTCCTTAGGGCTTCCCAACTTGCCTGCAATTCCCAGAAATGCGATGATCGGGTCTGAAATTGTGGACCAAGTCCCCTGAAGAGAACCATCCCACACTCGAGCTCCCCCGCCGGAGAGGCTTGCGTCTGTGGTTACTAGCAGACAAGGTCCCCGAGGTCTATTTCACTCCCGTCCGTAGAATTTCCCGGTCGAGCCCCCAATGTAAGGAGTCCCGGGGGTCTG
>JARQOC010000003.1:697246907-697325233 GCA_033576535.1 Allobates femoralis | reverse complement strand
AGGCGCCCAGATGTGCAAATGTCCTTCTCGGAGATGTTGGCAGAAGAGGGTGATTCATTTGCTGCTGGTTTCTGTGTGGGTGCGGCCTCTGGGGCCCCATCAGCATCCAGCTGGGATCTTGGCCCATCCCACGAAGGCCATACTGTTAGGCAAAAGAGTAGTAGGCCACTGATTTATGGGCAGGCAGTGGACCAACAGGTGTTTGGTTCACAGGTGTCTAATGCCACACAATATTCCAGCAGCCAAATTCCGAGGAACCCAATATCGTGATCAGGAGGGCTCGGGGGGCCCGAGGTTACACCAAATGTGACCAACGTTTGGGACATGTTTTTGTTTTTTTCAAGTTATGATTGGGCCTGTTGTGCTGCCTTTTTTGTTTTTTGGGTTTTGGGAATTATATGTATGAGGCTCCATGCTTGACCTACTGTAATCTGGGTCACATAACCTCGGACCCATATTTGGCTGCATAGTCTGGCTTTTTGGAAGTGTTATGCACATGTCTAAGTTCACAGTCAGTTGGTATACATGCTGGGGACTTGTTTCTTTTTTAAGTCATCAGAATGTCAACTGTGTCTAGCAAATGTCCCCTAACCAGCCTTTATTTTTTAAACGTTATATGCTTTTTTAAAGTTAAAATAATTTAGAATATGTTTGGACAAATGAAGCACGACACACACACATGTTCACAATGATATGAGGCTTCAAACGTTTATTGTGGTTTGTTCAATGTATCCGGTTTTTTTTGGCGTTGGCCTTAAAAAAAATGAAAAACAACGTGTTCAATCACACAACTAACACTGAAATAAAGTGTATTGAGCTAAATTTGTGCTTCTTCTTGACTCGGAATAGCCCCTTGTGGGCTCAAGAAATAATTGGTGAGGATGTTACGCACATCACTAATTTGGCGCCCACGAGGAACTCTTGGTGGGTGGTTGATCCTAGCAGGTGATGGTGGGGGTGGCTGGCTATGTGCAAGGTCCAGGAACTCTCTGGTTCGGTTCAAATTGTGGAGTATGACTACGGCCTTAATGACATGCTTTACATTTTGTTTACTCAATTGCATTGTTGTGTTGAGTACTCTCCATTTGGCGCAAAGAATGCCAAAAGCACATTCGACGACACGCCGAGCACGGGTGTGACGGTAATTAAATACACGCCTTGCATTTGTCAGGCTGCGCACTGGGTAGGGCCGCATCATCTGGGATGTTAGTTTAAAGGCCTGGTCGCCAACCAAAAAAAAAGGTATAGGAGAGAGTGACTAGCCAGGTATGGCTTGGGAAAGGGGGGGGGGCTGTCAACCAGTTGGTTGTTTCGCATCCGCTGCCCGATGTTTGAGGCATTGTAGATATTGGAATCCCCACGACTGCCATATGTCCCAACATCTATCAAAACAAAACCGCAATTGTGATCCGCTACAGCCAGGAGCACAACTGAAAAAAATTGTTTATAATTATAGTTTAAGGATCCAGAGTTTGGGGGCTTCCGCACAAGGATAGGCTTGCCGTCTATGGCCCCTATACAGTTTGGGAACTGGCTTGTTGTCAGGAACCAATCTGCTATATTGCGCCACTGTTGTGTGTTTGGCTCAGGAAGCAGGGTGGCATGTAAACATTCCCAAATTGCAATGCACGTTGTCTTCATAATCCCACCAATAGTGGTCCTGCCCAATAGGAATTCCAAGTGGAGAGACGCAAAAGAAAGTCCTGTTGAGAGGAATCTGTTGAAACCAAAAAATAAAAAAAAGGGAGGTCAGACACCCTAGCCAAAGAAGGCAAGTATTGGTAGCTGCTGAACTACAGCCAATTACACATAAGTCAGGAAGCTGGAATCAGGTTTGGGGCAACATTACAGTATTGTAATGAAATGAACAGACATATACACACCTAAGGGTTACCAATAGACGTTCTTCTGGGCAAATGCTTCGGCGCAGGATAGTGTCTTGACGGGTTATGTGGGGTTTTATCTGATCCAGCAGATAATCAAAGGTGCATATGGTCATCCGGCAATAGTTGAAGAACTTGTCAGGATTGTTGCGGTAATGCATGTAAAGTCACTGGAAATGACCTTTGGACAGACGTTGTTGGTTGAGAGGGTGCACCCAGAACCGACGAACAACTCGACTGGACCGGACCGGCCTTGCCTCCCCATACCGACTGTATAGCACCCAGTGTAGCAACACTTGCTCTGTGGGGCTCACTGGCAAGCGGTTAGACATTCTGTAGTATGGGCACGAGCCACAATCATCCACACTGTGTAGCTGGACAAATAAATATTGTGAGCTCTGCAGCACAACTTAAAAACAGCCCTAATTGAGCATTTATTAATACATAAATGGCAGCAGCTTGGCAGGTCCAGCTCTCAGCTTGGGGGGAGAGCAAATGCAATCCTGCCTTTCAAAAACACATACCATACGGACTGCTGTTTGTGGCTGTGAATACGCAATCGCATCACACTCGCACTGTTCTCGCCCCCTACTCGCCCACAAAACGCTCCCAAATCGCGGCCAAATACGCGACGCACTCGCAACCACTACATGCGTCAAAAACGGAGCGAGAAAAACGCAACTAGTGTGCCTCCACCCTTAGTCACATCATAGCTGCAGATTTTTTTTTAAACCAATATTTACATTACATGCTAAGTGCAACTATGCCCTAAGCAAAATAGCGTGAACACACTATAAAAGGTGACCATGGACATAAGATCGCTGTTGGCTCACTGCTTTCTCCCAACTCTTTCAGACATAGGAACGCATAACTTGGCCAAGAACACCTGTGCTCCCTATGATAGGGTCAATGCCAGGCTCCTTTGAAAGCGGGTTATCTCCCAGCTGAAGAAAATGATTGGATAGGCCTTGTTCACACATACCATCTGTTTTCGCCTAAAATCCGTTTTTGGGAACATTTTGGACTGTTTTTATTTTCAAAGTCCAAAAACGCATACGCGTTAACGCATGGTGCACTTAAGTGTCAATGCGTCTTTTAACACATGCGTTTCTGTTCAGCATCCCAAAAAACACTGCATGCAGCGTTTTTGGGTGGTGTAAAAAAAGAGAATTTTGTTTACGTACCGTAAATTCTTTTTTCTTTAGTCATCAATGGGAGACCCAGACAATGGGGTTTAGGGCTCTGCCCTCCGGAGGTCACACTAGGTACTACAAGTTTGTAGACACCGCCTCCTCCGCTTATAAACCCCCACCGTAGGAGACATCCTCAGTTTAGTCCATAAGCTGCGAGGAGAAATTAAACCACACCCGAAACATCGGGAAGAATGCCGTGCACAGACGGTTCAACAACCCGGCAAACACTGTCTCAACAGAGAACAGAACAAGTGCAAAATATGCAACGGAACAACTGGGTGGGTGCTGGGTCTCCCATTGATGACTAAAGAAAAAAGAATTTACGGTACGTAAACAAAATTCTCTTTTTTCTGGTCGTCATAATGGGAGACCCAGACAATGGGGATGTCCTAAAGCAATACCCCAGGGCGGGAAGAGTTCCTCAACAAGACGGATAACACATGGTTCCCTTTAAAGGTGGGCAACCGCCGCCTGGAGAACCCGCCTGCCCAAACTCGCATCCGCAGAGGCATGGGCGTGCACCATATAGTGCTTAGAGAAAGTGTGCAGGCTAGACCAAGTGGCCGCCTGACACACCTGTAGAGCAGAAGCTCGATGTCGCAAGGCCCAGGAGGCACCTACAGCTCTCGTAGAGTGTGCCTTCAAACCCACCGGGAGAGGTAAACCAGAAGACCGGTACGCCTCCTGAATGGGAGCCTTGATCCATCTGGCCAAGGTCGACTTCGAAGCCGCGGCCCCCTTACAGCGACCCATCGTGAGGACAAATAAGGAATCCGAACTCCTAAAGGAGGCGGTCCTGGACACATAAATGCGTACAGCTCTCACGAGATCCAGAGTATGGAGGTCGCGCTCAACCTGATGAACGGGAGCGGGGCAAAATGATGGAAGAACAATCTCCTGGTTTAGGTGAAACGTTGAAACCACCTTCGGCAGAAATTCAGGCCGTGGGCGCAACACCACCTTGTCTTGGTGAACCACCAGAAAGGGAGACTTGCACGAAAGTGCAACCAATTCTGAGACCCGTCTCAGAGACGTAATCGCCACCAGAAAGACCACCTTCTGGGACAGACGAGAGAGAGAGACGTCTCTCAGTGGCTCAAACGGCGGTTTCTGCAGCGCCGCCAGGACCATGTTTAGGTCCCAAGGGTCCAGAGGTCGTCTATAGGGCGGGACCACCCGAGACACCCCCTGCAGAAATTGACGTACCTTCGGGAGGAGCGCCAAGCGCCTGTCAAACAACACTGAAAGTGCTGATACTTGACCTTTCAGAGAGCCAAGGGATAATCCCAACTCCAACCCCGACTGTAGGAAGGCCAACAATGTCGGGATAGACAATGGCCACGGAGAGCGGCCACCAGAGGCACACCAGGTAAAAAAGATTTTCCACGTTCTGTGGTATATCTTCCTGGAAACCGGTTTCCTTGCCCGATTCATAGTGGCAACCACTGTAGGAGAGAAACCTCTGGATGTCAGCAGCCAGGCCTCAAGAGCCATGCAGTCAATCTGAGGGCCCTGGAATTGAGGTGGAAGAATGGGCCTTGCGCGAGTAGATCTGCGCGTTCTGGAAGAGCCCACCTGTGTCCGCCTGACAGTTGCCACAGGTCCGGGTACCAAGACCTCCTGGGCCAATCTGGAGCCACTAGAATGGCCACTCTGCATTCTGTCCTGATCTTCCACAGGACCCTGGGAATCAGAGCCAGAGGCGGAAACACATATGGCAGCTGAAAGCTGGTCCAGCTCAGGATCAGGGCGTCCGCCCCCAGAGCCTGGGGATCCCAAGATCTCGCCATGTATTGGGGCACCTGATGGTTCAGCCGTGAGGCCATCAGATCCACGTCCGGAGTGCCCCACCTGCCGCAGATGTCCCGGAAGACGTCTGGATGTAGGGACCACTCTCCGGCGTCCATCCCCTGTCGGCTCAGATAGTCGGCCTCCCAGTTCTCGACCCCTGGGATGTGAACTGCGGAGATCAGGCAGCCGTTTTCCTCCACCCAGAGTAGAATGCGGTGGACTTCGGCGAGGGCCTGAGCACTTCTGGTCCCTCCCTGATGATTTATATAGGCGACGGCCGTCGCATTGTCGGACTGTACCCGAATGGGCTGTCCTGACAGGAATTTCTGAAACGCCAGTAGCGCCAGATAGACCGCCTTGATCTCCAGCACGTTGATCTGCAACGCCGACTCCGACTGAGTCCAGAGGCCTTGAGCCCTGTGGTGCAAGAACACCGCCCCCCAGCCCTTCAGACTGGCGTCGGTGGTCACCACTAACCATGACGGTTTTAGGAAGGACCGGCCCCGTGACAGGTGATGTGGCTGGAGCCACCACTGTAGAGAGTCCCTGGTTGGTTGTGACAGTGTCACCAGCCGATTCAGAGAGATCGTCCTCTTGTCCCATCTGCGAAGAATCTCCAGCTGGAGAGGACGGAGGCGAAACTGTGCGAACGGCACCGCCTCTATCGCCGCTACCATGCGACCCACCAGTCTCATCAATACCCGTAGGGATGACTGTGGAGACAGGAGGACATTCTGCACTCCTGATTGGATCGCAAGCTGCTTGGCTTGAGGTAGGGACACCAGGGCCGAGTCCGTGTGGAAGTCCATGCCCAGATATGTCAATGACTGGGTCGGAACCAGGGTCGACTTTTGAATGTTGATAAGCCACCCGAACCGTTCCAGGGACTTCATGGTCACCTCCAGGCTCACCCGACAAAGGTCTTCCGATGGCGCCCTGACCAACAGGTCGTCCAAATAGGGTATGACGGCGTGTCCCTGCGCATGCAGGAGAGCCATCATGGAGGCCATCACCTTTGTGAACACCCGTGGTGCTGAGGCTAGCCCGAATGGCAGTGCCACAAATTGGAAGTGCTCTTCCCCCACTGCGAATCTCAACCAGCGCTGATGAGCTGGTGCAATGGGGACGTGAAGGTAAGCGTCCCTGATATCGATGGACGCTAGGAAGTCTCCCTGTGACACAGCCGCGATCACTGAGCGCAGGGATTCCATGCGGAACTTCCGAACCAACACGTGACGGTTGAACAACTTGAGGTCCAACACCGGGCGAAAAGAGCCGTCCTTCTTTGGGACAATAAAGAGGTTGGAGTAAAAACCCCTGAACCTCTCTTCCGTGGGCACAGGGACCACCACTCCGTCTCTGCGGAGTCCCTCCAACACCAGGTGAAAAGCCTGAGCCTTTTCTGGAGATGGAACCGACCGATGGAATCGGGGTATTGGTTGTGACGTCAGCTCTATCCTGTAACCTCTTGAGACTACGTCTCGAACCCACTGATCTTGAATGTGAAGAAGCCACTTGTCCTGAAAGCGGGACAGGCGGCCCCCCACCTGTGGGGAGGCAGGATGAGAGAGCGAGTCATGTCGAGGCGGGCTTGGGGGTGGCAGCCGCTGCCCCCGCCGGCTTCTTCTGACGACTCTTGGAACGCCACTGAGTAGCAGGCTTGCCCCCTCGGTCTGAGCGAGTGGACGCCGTTGATGACTGTGAACCGGAGCGAAAGGACCACTGCTTAGGGTTCCTTTTCACGGTGTACCGTGGCTTAGGCTTATTCTGCGGGATCTTAGACTCAGCAGAATCCTTTATCAATTTGTCCAGTTCGGTGCCAAAAAGCCTGTCACCAGCGAACGGAAGATTTTGTAAAATCTTCTTAGACGTGGCATCTGAGTCCCAAAGACGCAGCCACAACAGCCTGCGGATCGCAATTGCATTGGCCGAGGCCACAGCAGAGCGAGTGGCAGTTTCCAAAGATGCCGTCCTGGCATAGTCCGCATAGGCCCTTGCTCTCTCAGTGAGAGCCAGGACCTCTGGACTGGACCTAGCTAGATCAGTGATACCATCCAAACAGATAGTAATCGCTTGTAGGGTCCAGACCGCGGCAAAATTAGGGGCAAACGAAGACCCCACAGCCTCATAGGAAGACTTGGCGAGTTGCTCGACCTGTCTATCAGTAGCATCCTTCAACGAGGAGCTATCAGAGGCAGAAAACAAGGAGCGCGCAGCAATCCTAGTCATGGAAGCATCCACCTTGGGAGACTGCGACCATTCCTGGAGCGCCTCCTGGGGAAAGGGAAAGCGATTGTCCTTAGTTTTACGGACATAACGCCGCCCAGGATGCAACCTGGGAGCTTTAATCACCCTTCCGAAATTAGTGTGGTCCATGAAGGAGCCACGTGGTCTAGCCTCTGGCCGCAGCCATTGGTATATCTCCTTGGGGTGTACAGTCACCTCCTCAGGAGGAGTGACAAGACGCAATGTCTCATTGATGGAGGACACCAGATCCTCCACCCCATCTGGAGGTTCAGACATAGACCCAAGAGTAGAACCCCCATCATCTTCCTCACCATCAGAGGAACGCTCCTCCTCAGAGAGAGTCTGGAGCTCAGGAGAAGCCTCACGGGCTCGCTTAGGGGGTCTTACAGCAGAAGTAAGAGACACCCGGGGGTAACTAGGAGGAGTAGCTGGGTTCTCCAGTCTCCTATGCAGTGCCTCCAGGGTTTGCGACATGGAGGACATCTGGGACAGCAGAGATTCATTGATCTTATTCTGCGTTTCCCATGGCCCTGGGATCACCTGAACCTCAGGGTATAATCCCGGATTTGCAGACTCAGTAGTAGCAGACCGGGCCTCTGGGCGTCCGCAGTTATTGCAGGACCCCTCCACCAGTGTCCCGTTGCATGTAACACAGGCAATGGAGACCACCGCCGCCTTAGCAGCATGCTTCCCAACTGAGGACATCTCCACAGTGAGGGGAATATAAGCCAAAGTTCACAAACAAACCGGGAATCCCGGTGGCTTACCGACCGCAGTAAAGCGGTAGGAGGAAGCGGTGTGTGTGTGTGACCTCCGCGAGTTCCGGTCTCCCTTGCAAGTGCAGACACGCGCTGTAGCCAGATTCCAGCCGGGAAGTGAGGGAGAAGATGGCCGCCGACAGTGAAGATGTGGGCGGAGCCAGGAACACGCGGGAAGAACACACAACACGCCCAGCGGTGATGTCACCATAAGGGCTGCCTTCTCCTCCTCCAGACTGCCTCAGCAATGGAGGTGCCGGAGCCCGCAGCGCGGGAAAAGAGTGTGAATATCACCACACACACTCTCAGACTGCATGTACACACAAAACACCCGCAGTCTACAGCCTCAGCCCCTGTGATACACAGGGCGGTCAGCCAGGGAGACCCCAGCACAGGGTCACCGCCAGAACCGCGGACCCGAGGGTAACCGCGCGGTCTGAGTGTCATGACACCACAGTGACAGACACTACCCCCAGGCACACAGGAGACACACCAGGTGCCTCAGTGCCGGTCCGGTCTGTAAGCACCTTTAGGGAGGCCTCGGACGGGGGTACAGCACCAGTCCGGAGTGTAAGCACCATTTAGGGAGGCCTCGGACTGGGCTGGCTCCGTCCGGTCTGTAAGCACCATTTAGGGAGGCCTCGGACGGAGCGGAGCTGTGCAAGGCTCCAGGCTCCCCCTTACCAGAGCCTCCATGGAGGGATGGAAAGGGAAGGAGCGCGACAGCGTACCGGGAGAACACTGAAGTGTCCAGGCTAAAAGCCCTCCGGTACCTCCACCAGCGTGTTCCGCAGAGGGTGAGCGGGGAGGCTGTCGGGGGTCCCGAGCGGGACCATTTTACCTTGTCTTCATACGCCATCACGTAAGCTGTGAGAATGCAGTGAAGTGCAAGCAAAGCGTGATCCTCCGAGCACACTAAGTTTAAAACTGAGGATGTCTCCTACGGTGGGGGTTTATAAGCGGAGGAGGCGGTGTCTACAAACTTGTAGTACCTAGTGTGACCTCCGGAGGGCAGAGCCCTAAACCCCATTGTCTGGGTCTCCCATTATGACGACCAGAAAAAAAAAAAAACGCATGCGATTTTTAAAAAACGCATGCTTTTTTTTTTTAACATGGGGCCCTATGGGAAACGCATGCGTTTTTGGTGAAAAAATGACTAAGTCCCAAAAGACGTTGAGAACCTCGGGGGACACTATTAGCACCCTTAGAAAAACATATCTGTTATGTGTGAACAGGGCCATTTTGAAATTCAACAGACCAGATCTTTCTCTACCCCAACAACAGAGTCGGGGGCCCATGAACACTGTGGATTTGACTGACTTTTCCCTGGTGGTTGTTTTCCTGAAGTGTTTTCTATGCCATGTTTGCTCTATATCTCCAAAGAACGATCAAGTTACTTCTTTTAACTGCTTGAAGGTTACAGTATGAGCATCATAATGTCCTTTTGCATTATGTTCATTTGTTGCAGTGCTATTACAGTCGGATTCCAGGCAAAATCCACCTGAAAAAAAACAGTTGCGGCAAGCCCCATACAATGTATATCCGGGCTTGCGGCAGGTGCAGTTTTGGCACTTGCGGCAGGTGCGGCCACGAAAAAACCGCGGTCAGCCGAGTTTTTTTCGCGGCCGCACCTGCCGCAAGTGCCAAAACCGCACTCGCCGCACCTGCCACAAGCCCGCATATACATTGTATGGGGCTTGCCGCAACTGTGCCGCAAGTGCAGCGGTTAAACGGTAATCGCGGCAGATACGTTTTCTTCACCGCATCTGCCGCGATTTAAAAAAAAACACTGAATACGCTACATGAATACTGAACCTGATCCATCCAGCTAAGGATGGTTTCGAGGCTTTCCTGCCTCCATTGTTACCTCCAAACTGTACGAAAAGATTAGAATCTAAACTCCAGTACAGAATGGCTTCCACATGAACTGCGGACATGGAGACTGTCAACGACCCCTTCCTCCGGAGCCATAGGGTTGTCGAAGAAAGACGGAAGAACCACTTCTTGGATCAAAGTCAGCGAGGACACCACCTCCGGGGAGAAACTCGGATCTAGTAGAATGATACAAACTTCTCACATCTGCATATATGGCACGACCAGAAAAAAAGAAAAAAAAAAAAGAAAAAACTGCACAGCACTCAAAGACAAATGTGAACTGGTGCTAGCAAAGCTGCAGGGTTATATAATATGAAAAAGATCCTTGCAGCACACAGCTACTACCAATGATGTACATAAGTTACTAGCTATATATATTTGAGGAAAAAGTTTAAAAACTTACGTTTTTTTCAAAAAAACTCAAAAATCTCCAATTTTTTATTTAATTCTGAAGTTCTTGGTACATACATTGGCCAATGTCTGTTTGCTCATCAACTGCGACAAAGTGACTTCAGGGTCTGATGAGTCCTACTCTGATATCCCTATCCTCCTTGTCCACCCCCCACTTTTCAGTGGGCAGACACCATCTAGACCAGAGGTCTCAAACTCAGCTGGGTTGGTGGGCCGCACATAGAAAAACATTTATAGCGGGGTCCGCATCTCTTGTAGGACTAAGTGATATTTTTAGTAATACCAGAATTTCTTGCTCAATGTAGTAAAGTACAAGTCCTGATCCCCTTTTATAGTGATGTCCCCCATCCTGATCCCCTTTTCTAGTGATGACCCCCCCTTCCCATTCCCCTTTAGTAGTGATGTCCCCCATCTTGATCCCCTTTAGTGATGATGTCCCATCCCGATCCCCTTTTATAGTGATGTCCCCCATCCTGATCTACTTTTATAGTGGTGTCCCCCATCCTGATCCCCTTTTATAGTGATGTCCCCCATCCTGATCCCCTTTTATACTGATGTCCCCCATCCTGATCCCCTTTTATAGTGGTGTCCCCCATCCTGATCTACTTTTAAAGTGATGCCCCCCCATCCTGTTTTACCTTCTTACACACTCAAATACACACTCTATCACACTCACACACAAACCCACACACAAACCCCCCCCCCACACACACACATACTCTCAAACACACTCTCACACATCCTCATACACACTCTTACACTCACACTCATACACACACTGAAACTCGCACACACTTTCTTATACACACATCCTCACTCACACACTCAGTCTCACACACACACCTTCTCACACACACTCACACTTTTCTCACTTTAATGATGCATCGTTCCAGTGCAGGGGGCCGCCGCGGTCCCCACTGTACTGACTTCCGGCCTCCGCTGTGCTAAGACTTCCTCCAGCCGCCGCTCAGACAAGCTCTGTTGCTCATCAAGATCAATGCAATCTACCAGCCAGAAGCCTGCAGGTGACGTCATATTCTGCCGTCAGCTGCGGGCCTCTCATTGGCTGGCAGCTTGCATTGATCTTGCTGAGTGGCAGAGCTTGTTAGTGCTGCGGACAGAAGTCATCACACAGCGGGGACTGCAGCGGCCCCCTGCACTGGGGCAATGCATCATTAAGTTGTCCAAGGTGCCGCGGGCCGCATAGTGAAGCCCCGGGGGCCGCATGCGGCCCTCGGGCCGCGAGTTTGAGACCCCTGATCTAGACCCTCCATCAACTGTAGGTAATGAGGGTGCAGATTGCAGCATGGATCTGCAACTCCATATGATAAATAACAAGAAAAAAAAACTGCACAGCACTCAAAGACAAATGTGAACTGGTGCTAGCAAAGCTGCAGGGTTATATAATATGAAAAAGATCCTTGCAGCACACAGCTACTAGACAAATTTAAATATCCAAGGATGTGAGGACAATGATGTGTCGAGGAAAGCACTTAGTACTATCTGTACCTTCAAGATACGTGGACTAAGCCCTGTGTCAAATCCCGCTGGAAGAAATCAAGTATCCAGGTGAGAGGTGTCTACCGTTTTGCAAAACTAAAGGGGGTGTCACACGCGTCAATATCGCCTGCACGATATCGACTGCACGTGACGTTGCAGCGATATTGACGCGTGTGACATACTGCATCAACCAGCGATAAATCGCTGGTTGATGATCGCCAGGTTTCAGAACCAGCTCTGAAACCTGGCGATTGTCGCCCGGTGGACACGCAGCATCGCTGCGTGTGACACCGGGACTAGCGATATTCCAGCTCCCAGCGCCTCTCACAAGCGCTGGGAGCTGGTCTCCAAGGTACACTGCGGGTAACTAGGCAGCGCGCGCTGCCTAGATACCCGACGTGTACCTTAGTTACCAGCCTCCTCCGCTCACCCGGTGAGCGGAGGAGGCTGGTAACTAAGGTACACTGCGGGTAACTAGGCAGCGCGCGCTGCCTAGATACCCGACTGTGTACCTTAGTTACCAGCCTCCTCCGCTCACCGGGTGAGCGGAGGAGGCTGGTAACTAAGGTACACGTCGGGTATCTAGGCAGCGCGCGCTGCCTAGTTACCCGCAGTGTACCTTGGAGACCAGGCTGCTCCCGCTTCCAGCAGGCTGGCAGCGGGAGCAGGACATCGTGGAAACGATATTTAAATCGTTTCCATGATGTCACTGGTCAATTGATCGCTGGTGAGTCTGTCTGTGTGACAGCTCACCAGCGATCAGCCGTCAATGTCGTCAGCGATCAGATCGCTGACGACATTGACGCGTGTGACACCCCCTTAACAGAAGGTCTTCCAGACCTTGTGATATATTGCCTGAGCGACAGGTTTTCTATCAGCCTGCAGAGGCTGGATTACCTTATCGGATAATCCAGTGGTCTTTAGGTATTCCCCCATTAGAAGCCAGGCCGAAGCTGGAGTAGCTGAAGATTCTGATGAAACAGTGAATGTTGCGTCAGAAGATCTTTCCTCTCAACGGTAGGAAAGAATAGGTCCTCCAGTTCCAGATAAGGGATAACCAACTCCACCTTGGCCAGAAATGGACAACTGTTATGACTGCCTCCACGTCTTCCCGACGTTCTCGCAGGACCCCTCAAATGAGGGGAGTAGTTGGGAAGGCATATGTTAAGCCGTTACCCCAATACTGTGAGAGAGCGTCCACTGTCAGAGGACGATCCCCTGAGACAGAAGAAAGAGGACGTCTTCGTCCTGGATGCCAACAGATTTAGGCGAGGCTGACCCCCATCTGCGAGTCAGTTGCTGGAACACTTCTGTGTTCAGTTCCCATTCCAGAGCCTTCAGACGCCTGCTGAGGTAGTCCGTTTCTCGAATTTCAGATCCCCGAAGATGAACCACTGAGATGGAGCTTGCCATCTTTCCCATGTCCGGGAATAACTTGTGGGCCAAAGACGTGAGCATCAAATGCCTTGGCCACCCTGAAGTCTGATGAAGGAGACTGCAAATGATGTCGTCTGAAAGCATCCTCACCTGTCTGTCTGTCAAGACAGCTCGGCTTCTCCTTAGGGCTTCCCAACTTGCCTGCAATTCCCAGAAATGCGATGATCGGGTCTGAAATTGTGGACCAAGTCCCCTGAAGAGAACCATCCCACACTCGAGCTCCCCCGCCAGAGAGGCTTGCGTCTGTGGTTACTAGCAGACAAGGTCCCCGAGGTCTATTTCACTCCCGTCCGTAGAATTTCCCGGTCGAGCCCCCAATGTAAGGAGTCCCGGGGGTCTGTGGACAGAGAATATCTTCAAGTTCAGACCAATCTGGTGTTTGTCCGTCACTGCCAGGATGGGGTACTGCAAAGCCCTGGGATGGACTGGACTTCATCTGTCAAGATTTCCAGAATACTCACCGCTTCTTGGATCGATGGGAGTTTCTTCCTTACCAAGAAATAAAGCCTGTGAGGGATTGAGATCAGCTGGTCTTCTGGAGAGAAAACATTCCTGTACGAGAGTCGAGACAAACTCCAAAAAAAAGCATGAAGAGCTTGGGACAAGATTTCATTGTTCTTTGTTCAGGATCCAGCCCAACTAGGGTAGCATCAATAAGACAAATTCCAGATGCCGTGTCCTCAACTGAGGGGAATCAATCCCTATCAGGAATGTGTCCAGGCAGATGACGATTTTTATACCTCTGCGCCCTAGTCACCACATCTGCCCTGAGCTTCTTAAATTTTGAAAGCAGATGAGAGGCTGAAAGGAAGACACCAGAACCTGTAGTGGAGAACCCGACTTCTCGACCCTAAAAGGTACCTTTACACGCGGCAACGTTTCTAGGGATTTCACTGGCAACTTACTGGTTGCAGTGAAATCATGGAGACATTGTTCCATTTGTACACAGCAACAAGATAAAACAATGTGTCCATGATTTCACTGCAACCAGTAAGTTGCCAGTGTAATTCCTAGAAAAGTTGCCGCGTGTAAAGGTACCCTAAGTTAGACCTCCTATATTAATGACCGAAGGAAGAAATAACAGATGATAACATCCATCCCTCGGCCTAGAGCAAAATTGCCCTGTACATCAAGCCCTGTCAGATTTTTGAGTCCATGCAGAACCGTAGATATCTGACCCAACGAGTCAGGGGTATTAAATTCATCATCGTACGAAACCCCCCTGCCAGGTTCAATATGGAACCCCGGGGATGATAATGATCAAAATACGGGTCCAACAAGAATAAGTACCCCCTGAGGCAAAGCTACCCTACGTCTGCTTCTAGCAGACTGAAAGATGTGGGGACCCTTTAGCAACCTGAAGTTATGAGGTAAAATCTAGGGATTCCCACGTGACCCGTCCTGTTCCTGAGGACAGGAAAGAACAGGGCTGGAATCCCCTATTCTTGTCCCCGTATTAAAATACCATTGCAGAGCTAGCTTACAAAAAAAGTTCAATTAAGGTTATTCTATAGCGAGCGCAGGGGCACAGATAAGGCAGGTAGTTATGGATCAAGATTCCTCTTTATTCACCACAACACGTTTTCATGAAGGCTTATCGTCTTCCTCAGGTGGCTTTTTAGCTTACAAAAAAGGACTGAGGTCTGTCAATAGAAGACCCAATAAAAAAATGGGGACCCCAGGGTATTTAGGAGGGGCATCAGACAGTGATGAATCCTCCCCTGTAAAGCACAGCATGTCCCAGTATAGTTCAGTACAGCAAGACATGGTCCAACACAGTACAGCAACGCCTAGCATGGCAAGGCCCGGGCCCAGTACCGCAAGGCACAACACAACACGGCACAGCACTGCCTAGTACCGCAAGGTACAACATAGTACAGCATCGCACCACATGACACAGTACAGCAAGGTACGGCACGGCACAGTACAGCATATCACAGCCTGGCACAGAACTGTACAGTACAGTGCATGGTACAGCAAGGCATAGTACCGCATGATACAGAAAACCATGGTACGGTATAGAATAGCACGTCCCAGCATGGCAAAGCAAAGCCTGGCACAGCATGGTACAGAATGGCCCCGCATGTCCCAGCCTTGTACAACACGGCACAGAATGGCACGACATGGCTCAGCATGGCCTAGCATGGCATGGCCTGACCCCGTATGGCATAGCATGGTACAGCATGGCCCAGCACAGCACAGAATGGTCCAGCCGTACAGCATAGTATGGTATGGTACGGCTTGGTTTAGATGGCACAGCACAGTATGGTTCAGCAGGGTACAGTACAGCATGACACAGCATGGTATGGCACGACCCAGCACAGTATGGTACAGTATGGCAGTGCATGGTACAGTACAGCATGACACGGCACGGCACAGCATAGTACGGCACAACACAGCATGGTACAGCATGGCATTGCATGGTACAGTACGGCATGACACAGCACGGCCCAGGATGGTACAGCACAACACAGCCAGAATGGACAGCATGGCATTGCATGGTTCAGTACGGCATGACACAGCACAGCATGGTACGGTCCAGCATGGCACAGTACGGCATGACACAGCACGGCACATCATGGCATTGCATGGTACAGTATGGCATGACTCAGCGTGGCACAGCGCAGCATGGTACGGCACCACACAGCCCAGTATGGTACAGCATGGTATTGCATGTTACAGTACGGTATGGCAAAGCAGGGCATGGTAAGGCATAGCATGGCACAGTATCACAGCTCAGCATGTCATGGCACAGCAAGGCACAGCCCGGTACAGGATGGCACATGACACATCCCAACACGGACCTGTACAGTGTGGCACCGCCAGCTCTTACACTCAGGCAGGTCAGGTCCCCCTGCCATGTCCTCCTGTTCCTCTGGCGCCCACCGATAGCCGGTACTTGAATTTTCCCGCTGGAAACCGCGGACTGGAAGTGCATCATTCCGAACTTCCGGTTTGGCGCTGAGCGGTCCCCGCAGCCGTGTGAAGCCGGGGGCCGCTGGCACAGGACGCCCAGAGCCTCCGATGATGGAGGAATCGGCACCCGGAGGCCCCCGCAAGGCTGAGGGACTCCCGACAGGGAGTGTCGGTCCCGGGACCCGCTTGACGGCGGGAAGAGAGAGCCGCAGCCACCCTGATCCCACCGAGTCCCTGCAAGTCATTCAGCGCTCATAATGCTCCTTCCGCAAGTGCTCCCTGCACTAGCACTCTCCTGTACTCCCTGTCCTGTGTAGGGACAGGAAAAACACTGAGAAGGTGGGGTCAGGGGAGGGCTTTTAACCTCTTGTGCTTCCTGTCCCTACAGAAAGATATGGGATTACTCCTCCTGCGGTGCTGTCATGGGGACGTACTGGAAAAAGACATTTAAAGGGAACCAACCACCCCAAATGACCCCCCGGACTGTTAATATGTGTCCCTACACCCAGCACACACATTTGGGGCAATCGTTTTTGCTAAAAAAACTGTTTAGTAGAAGCTAAGATTTATGTTTATAAAGTTTAATAACTTGAGCCGAATGGGTGTTACCTAGCTTTGTCCACGTGCAGTGTTCGTGCTTGTCAGCTTCCTCTCCCCCTCACCTCTCACTTTCTAAGAGCCTGGCCGCGTCATGAAAAGGGTGGGGCTAAATCGCGGTGAGCCCGGCCCCCTTTCATGACGCGATTTAGCCCCGCCCCTTTCATGACGCGGCCAGGCTCTTAGAAAGTGAGTCATTTGGGGTGGTTGGTTCTCTTTAAAGACATTTTGTGCACATACTCTAAAACAGTTTATATAAAACTGTGGAAAAAGCTGCAGCTAAATGAACAGCAAATGCAAATTAATTAATAATTAATAATAGGAGTTAGTTTTGTATGCAGGAAAATGTGTAAACATAATCTAATCTGACACAAACTACTTACTTGTACTCAGGATATCCTGATGGGAGATCAAATCATCAAGTGTTTGGGGTCGATACTTTTCCACCCTGTATGAGGATATGCATATTTAACAGGTTAGATAAATGATGTCTATAATTAACTCGCTGAGATTAAGGGCCCTTTCACATCAGCGGTAATCGCTGATTGCTGCAGTTGCGGTGAAAAAAACCACAACTGCCGCGTTACCGCATAACGGCCGCACTTGCGGTTCACCTGTGGCAAGCCCCATGCAATGTCTATGGGGCTTGTGGAAAGTGCGGTTTCGGCACTTGCGTCAGATGCGGCCGCTGAAAAACTGCGGTCAGCCGCGTTTTTTTTCGCGGCCGCATCTGCCGAAGCCGCACACTTACCGCAAGCCCCATAGATATTGCATGGGGCTTGCCGCAACTCCGGCCATTATGCGGTACCCGCAGCAGTTGCGTTTTTTTCATCGCAACTGCCGCGATCAGTGATTACCGCTGATGTGAAAAGGCACTTACAGAATAATAATCTATTATATTTTCTAATATGCATGTGTATTACATTCTTCTACTACTGATAAAGCCCTATGGATCAGTCCTACGTAATAAATCCATGGAAAAAACTAAAACAGGAGTATGCATGACATTAATGTAGACAAAAAAAACCTCTGTACCATAATGAAGAACAAAGATCTTAATGCAGTAAGTAGTTTATTGTTATCCAGCAAAAAATGTCCAACGTTTCGACCAACAACAGTCTTTAGCAAGGACATAATTAGGTATAATTCAGATTAGAACAGACAAGACAGCAGAATTATAAAAGGATAGAATTTCAAATGCATTAAGGCAGTGGTCCCCAACCTTTCTGAGCTTGTGTGCCGTATTCACCTCTGAGAGGGGGCTGTGAGCCACATCCATCTCCCACCGCCTCACAATAGTGACACCCTCAGCCTCCATTAACAATATATTGACAGCCAAGCTTTTCCACAGAGATTATGCAGAGGCAGTGTACCGAAATCCAGGTGTTCCTACCCTTCCCTTATTCAGATCAGTTCTTCTATGTGGTGCTACTCACAAAAGTCACAATCTTGGGACCTACTCTTCATAGTTGTTTACTAGACTTGATGTTAATGCACCAAGCTGGAAGACAGCCACAAGCCACACATTACCGGCTCACGAGCCACATGTGTCTACAGAGCTACAAGAAGGGGACCCCTGCATTAAGGTATGGGGAATGGGAGAGTTGTAAAGGAGCAGGGTATGCGGTAGATGTGTCCGTGTGCAGGCCTCAGACATTTTTTGTGGGAAAAATGTTTTGCTTACATTAAAGGTTCAGTCTGTCATCTAAAATATATTTCAACTATCTATCCTTACCCCCCTATCTACTTTTGTAATTATCTTTATTATATAATCCCCTACTTCTCTATCTAATCCTTAAAGAGGACCTGTCACCAAACCAGGCATGGTGATCTAATCACAGCACTGAATGCAGCATGTCTGCTGCATCTAGGCAAGGGGTCCCCCAGCCCTTGAGCCCCCCTGTACCCCGAGATAATACACTTTGAAAACTTATATTGTGAGCCAAATAGGAGGTGGCTTGTGGCTGGAGCCAAAGGGCAGTTTCACGCCCCCTGCATGTTTAATCTGCCCACCGCTGCCTCCCTAATGCCAATCATTGTCTCCCTCGCCTGCAGAATAACACAGAGCTTACTTCAGTAATGGCCGATTAGCCCCGCCCCCTGCAGTGATGTCACCGCTTATACCCACCCTGTTCCATGGTTAACATGGAGCAGGGCGGAGAAAGGCGGTGATGTCAGAGCAGTAGGCTGGCCGCCCCACCTCCTGCAGTGACATTCCCACTTATACCAGCCGTGCTCTATGTTAACCATGGAGCAGGGCGGGTATAGGCGGTGACATCACCGCATGGGGCGGGGCTAAGCAGCTATTACTGAAAATATAATTATTCTTACCGTTAATTCGGTTTCTAGGATATCTTTCACGACAGCATAGGAGGTTGCCTCTCCACGCCCTAATAGGGACAGGAAGCTCAAGAGAGGTAAAAAGGCCCCTCCCACCTCCCATTAACCAGTGTCTTACAAGAACCATAGCATGAGAGAAAACAAAAGTACACAGTACAACATTCCAGGAAAAAACAAAGAATAATAGGGAGGGAAATAAGTGCTGTCGTGGAAGGTATTCTAGAAACCGAATTAACGGTAAGAATAATTCTATTTTCTCTAGGAACCTTCCACGACAGCATAGGAGGAATAAATACCTAGGGTGGGACAATGGCCTGCAGGACCTTCCTGCCAAAAGCCAAATTCCTATCGGAGCCCAAATCCAGACGGCCAGGTAGCAGCCGTGCAGATCTGTTCAGGAGAAGCCCCAGCCCATTCAGCCCAGGAGACAGCGGTAGACTGGGTGGAATGGGCAGTAAACCCAGAAGGAGCAATCAACTGCTGGGAAACGTAGGAATCAGTAATAACCTTCTTGATCCAATTAGCAATAGTGCTCTTGGAGACCTTCAAACCATTACGGGATCCAAAGGGCTGAACAAAGAGATTATGGTCGATGCGCCAAGGCGCTGAGACATCCAGATAAAGGAGAACCGCACGCTGGACATCCAAAGCATGGAACTCTTCCTCCTTCGGGGTTCCGGGGATGTTGACAGAACTATGGAAGGACAATCGCTTCAGAGCGATGGAAGTCCGAAACCACCTTAGGAAGGAATGAAGTATCCAGCTGAAGCACAATGCAGTCATCCCGGACGGTGAGGTACGGATCCCGGATGGACAACGCCTGGAGTTCCCCAACACGACGGGCAGAAGTAATCGCCACCAGGAACGCAGTCTTGTGAGACAACCGCCGGAGGTCACAGGACGAAAGAGGTTCATAGGGAGGCCTAGACAGACCTGTGAGGACCACATTGAGGTCCCAGGAGGGAGGACGGACTCGTGAACGAGGACAAAGACGAGCAGCCGACACCATAAACCGGCGAATCCAACAATGATTAGCCAAATCAGAATCGAACACGGAACTGAGAGCCAACACCTGGACCTTGAGCGTGCTAGGCTTAAGACCAAGATCCAGCCCATTCTGAAGAAAATCTAGAATCTGGGAGACATTGGGCCGAAGTGGATCAGGAGGACTGGAGCCACACCAGGAGGAAAACTTACGCCAAATTTTATTATAAATCGCATTAGTGACAGATTTGCGATTCATCTGCAGGATGGCCACCACCTTGTCAGACAGACCCTGAGCCCTCAGCACCCGGGCCTCAGAAGCCAGGCAGCTAGGCGGAGTTTCCCCAGATCCGGATTGAACAGAGGACCCTGAGACAACAGGCTGGGATCGGGACTCAGGATGACCGGCCCGTCTACTTTGAGTGCCATGATCAGGCAGTACCAACTCCTCTGGGGCCAAAGAGGGGTCACCAGGATAGTGGGGACCCTGTCTTCCCTGACCTTCGGAGATGACGTTCAGGACCCATTGGTAATTGGAGATCCCCTGCCACTGGGGAAGAAAGGCTGAAAGTCTCCCCCCCCCACCGGGACCGAGTCACTGTTTGTCGGGACGAGGATATTCTTGCCTCGCCCTTAAGGTACCTTTACACGCCGCAACGGCAGGTTGGATACATCCCGCTACTTCACGTGCACGAGCACGCTCAAACGGTTACAAACGGTCAACGCACCCTCTTACACGCCGCCACAAGGTGCGCTACGCCACGCTACATCTATAGCTAGCTACATCGCCGGGTGTCTCAAGTAGCCAGCTGTAGCTCATTTACACACCGCTATAACCAGCTACTATGGGCGGACCTGGTGCAGCAGGGCCAGCACATAGGCGTGCCACAATTGTGGATTACGAGCCGTCCGTACGCTGATAGGACGAAGCAATAACATCCTGATTGGGCAGGCAACGCAGGAGGCTGAGTAATACAGCACGCTCGAGCGATTGTGTAGTGTGACTCGTCAGCTCCTTAAATATGCCTCCCTATGCAGCGACTACCAATCGTCATGCAGCAGCTTCCACCAATGATCGCACATGGGGCGCGGTAACACGGAGCCAGGGTCACGCCTTAGCTACATTGCAGTCTTACAAATGTTTAATTGGCGTGCACTCCTTCTGTGAGTTGGAGGTGCTATTTGTAGGGGTCATTGAAGACTCTGCATATAGTAGATACTGTAAACAAATGCACTCTCAGTAGGCGGTTTTGCAGGTGACAAACTTGTGTTGATTTTATTTAGTGCTGTACATATTAGACATGCGACCTGGGTGACGTTTCGGCTATAATCCAATAGCCTTTATCAAAAGTCGCTGTTGAAATGCACTATACGGCTTAAAGTTGTGCAGCCTTGGGGTCCATATATGGCTATATCCACATTAAAGGATGCTCTGAAGGAGCTGGTTCAGCCTCTTGGGGTATAGTATGTGCCCCTGTGTGCTGGATAAGTATCCAAGTGGAGGTTTCTCCTGGAATGTAGCCGGCGCCTCCCGCGCTGTGGCTATGGCTGCCATCAGCCACAGCGCGGGAGGCGCCGGCTACATTCCAGGAGAAACCTCCACTTGGATACTTATCCAGCACACAGGGGCACATACTATACCCCAAGAGGCTGAACCAGCTCCTTCAGAGCATCCTTTAATGTGGATATAGCCATATATGGACCCCAAGGCTGCACAACTTTAAGCCGTATAGTGCATTTCAACAGCGACTTTTGATAAAGGCTATTGGATTATAGCCGAAACGTCACCCAGGTCGCATGTCTAATATGTACAGCACTAAATAAAATCAACACAAGTTTGTCACCTGCAAAACCGCCTACTGAGAGTGCATTTGTTTACATTAGCTACATTGCAGGCTGTCCCGAGTTCCCTTCCGGTGCTTCTTTACACGCCGATACAGCTCGCTACCATCGGCATTGTAGCCATCAGTTTTCGAGCAGAGCTAGGAAACAGATGTATCTGTTGCCGGCTGTATCGTCACGTCTTCAGACGCCGCTACGACGGGCTACATTGGCGCTACAAGCTACATTTGTAGCCTGTAGCGGG
Organism: Allobates femoralis; assembly: GCA_033576535.1. Taxonomy (NCBI): domain Eukaryota; kingdom Metazoa; phylum Chordata; class Amphibia; order Anura; family Aromobatidae; genus Allobates; species Allobates femoralis. Next base: position 697,303,215 of record JARQOC010000003.1, on the reverse strand, counting down.
ATGTATCCAGCCTGCCGTCGCGGCGTGTAAAGGTACCTTTAGGGATAATTCCATCTGCCAGTTTTACCCTTGCCCTTGGGCTGGGAGGCTGAAGCACCAGGGGGACGAAAGGACCACTTCCTCCCCGAAGCCTGTTCGGGAAGAGCTTTGCGGTTCGTAACCTTGTCCAGGATGTCATCCAGAACTGGACCGAACACCAAATCCCCCTTGAAGGGCAGGGAACATAGACGCATCTTAGAAGTGGCTTCCCCGCTCCACATTTTTAACCACAATGCTCACCTGGCGGAATTGGACAACACAGAAGTCCTGGCCGCCAGGCGGACCGATGCCACCGAAGCACCAGCAAGAAAGGCGGAAGCCTTCCGCAGGAGGGGAAGAGAAGTGAGAAGCTCTTCCCTAGGGGTGCCCTGTGACACATGGGATTCCAACAGATCCAACCACTTCAGCAGGGACCGGGAAACACAAGTGGAGGCGATGTTAGCCTGAATGGTGGCTGAGGAGGCCTCCCAGGACCACTTCATAAAGCTCTCAATTTTTCGGTCCATTTGATCCCTCAACTGGGAAGTGTCCTCAAAGGGGAGGGCAGTCTTTTTGGCCACACGGGCCACCTGCATATCAACCTTCGGGACCCCCCAGTGAATTTCCCTATCCTCAAGGGGGAACTGACGACCCGGAACACCCCGAGTTTTGTAGTCAGGGAATTCCCATTCCTGGGCAATTAAATCCCGAAGGGTCGAATGCACCGGGAACCCAACCCGTTTAGCCGACTGAAGGCCAGCAAACAGTTCCTCTTCTAACCCCATGGTTCTCCTAACGGCCTCAATAAGGTCCCCCATATCTTCGGAGGGGAACAAAAACTTGTGAAGATCCTCCTGCCGAAAGGCAGAGACCTCCTCTGGGATCTTAGAGTCTGAGTCCCTGTCATCCTCATAGTCAGAGGGGTCAGCCTGGAGCCTGCGGTTTTTTTTTAGGAGGGGAGGGTCCAAACACAGGGCCGGTCGGGCCCAAGGAGGCCAGAGAAGCTCTAATCTCCTGTTGCACCATGGAGCGTAGGTCATCCACCAGACTAGGATGTTCAGCTCGGAAAAACCTTGTCTGTACAGCCTTGGCAAAGTTTCTTATCCCATCCAGGGGGGAACTTTTTCACACAAATAGGGCATTTAGCAGGCTTCCCAGCTGTTTTCTTGGAGGCTTCCTTGTCACCCTGCAAAAAAAACAGGGGTAGCCGCATCTGCCAAAAAGCTCCTTAAGACTGTACAAACCCCCCCCCCTTGCACCAGACTCACTGTGGCCAGGGGAGCACTGGGCTCTGCAGAGGACGACATGACCCAGGAGAAGATCTGCTTACCTGACGTCAGTTGCCTTCAGGGCAGCCTCTTATCCAGAAAAAAGGCCTGGCCCCCAGCGCCAAAACACATTCCCTGCCCCCTGCACAGGGGCATAGGCAGGCCCCAACATGGCGGCGAGCCCGCACGCCGCCGCACCGGGTCCCACCCGCCGAGACCCGGAAGTGCTGCGCTCCCCACCGGAGATGCGCACGACCGGAAGTTCCGATACGTCACTTCCGGTCCGCGGCAGCGCGCGCATGCAGGGGGCGGCCGGCAGGCTCAGCAGAGCTGGAGGCCGCCGACCAGGGAGCCGCCGACCCGCTTCACACCCAAGGGGATCCGGAGGGCCAGGGCTGGTCCCGGACCCCCTAGCAGCCAGCCCCCAGTATCCAGCCTGCCACTGGGGCCTCAGCCAAAAAATGCACCAGGGAGCTACAGCGCCACTGAAGGGGACCGAGAGACGACCGGAGGAGGAGCAGGGGCTCGACCACCGCCGCCCGGCCAAAACTCCAGGTACACCGTAGCTGGCCGCCACTACAGCATAGGAGAGAAAAAACCTCTCTCCATGCCCCATAGGGACAGTTAAGACACCAGCTAATGGGAGGTGGGAGGGGCCTTTTAACCTCTCTTGTGCTTACTGTCCCTATTAGGGCGTGGAGAGGCAACCTCCTATGCTGTCGTGGAAGGTTCCTAGAGAAATAAGCTCTGTGTTATTCTGCGAGGGAGACAATGATTGGCATCAGGGAGGCAGCGGTGGGCAGATTAAACATGCAGGGGGTGTGAATCTGCCCTTTGGCTCCAGCCACAACCCACCTCCTATTTGGCTCCACAATGTAAGTTTTCAAAGTGTATTATCTCGGGGTACAGGGGGCTCAAGGGTTGGGGGACCCCTTGCCTGGATGCAGCAGACATGCTGCATTCAGTGCTGTAATTAGATCACCATGCCTGGTTTGGTGACAGGTCCTCTTTAAATCTTTTATTTTGCTATACTCCCTGTGACATTTTATTTGAGAGTCGTCCCAAAAGTGAAGCAACAGGAGGCTGATGCTGCACTCACTCTCCACAGCGTCAACCTAGATCAGAGCATCACCAAGGGCCCCAATGCAGTTACTTTCTGGGTTTTTTTTCTGCATTGCCGCCCTCTCGGAAAATATCCTGGATTATTGACGCGCTGGAATATGCGAGTGCAGTGTCGGCACTCTGCTCCTCACTCTGTCGCCGTTCATTCTGTGAAAGACAAAGTCAGGGGGCTGATTTAGAAGCACTGAATGACACCTGTGCCGCCCCCTGCTGACGATTCGCTTGAAGGTTGTGTTAAAAGCTGTGGGCAGAGTTGGTCTCACAAACTGCATCCATCTCTGCCCCTAACCACATCTTTCACAGAAGCAACAGCACCAGCTGCGGAGAGGAGCAGCATGTTCGCTTTGCGTTTACCTCGTACACAGCATCTATCACCCAAGATGTCTTCAGAGGGGGCAGTTATGCAAGAAACTAGTAACTGCAGTGCTGCAATCTCATGATGTTCTGTCCTAGGAGAGGAGATAGGCACTGCGCTTCCTGTAATGTCCCATTGGAGACTCCTCTCAAACAAAGTTTAGGAAGCTATGTAAAAAATTTCTCTAAATCCACCCAATGTGCTTGTACTGTGCAACACAGCGTTTTGATCACAGTGAAAATCCCCTGCACCCAAAACGTTGCTTACACGATCGTGGACACACCCCAAAGTGTACATGTCACCAGATTTGGATATGTGAAACAAAGTGCCACTTACAGCATCGCCTCCACTGCATTGCAAGAAGGTGGCTATTAGGCCCTGACTGCCCCTGTACACCAAATATGTAAGTTTTAAAAAGTTCCCACCCTGTATATAGCTACCTGTCTCCCCTCACTGTCTGAAAGCCTTTTCTTCTGATTGATATCCGAATCGTGCGCCTGCACAGTGGCTTCCCTTAATCGCGCAGGCGCATTGTGTACTTGCTCAGAGACCTTAGTGGTCTAAGGCTAAATCCGCCCACCGTCGCCTCCCTCATGCCACTCATTGTCTCCCTCGCCTGCTGCATAACACAAAGCGAGGGGTGCTGTTCTGGCCACATTGCCCTGCCTTCTGCGGTAACATCACCTCTTATACCCGCCCTGCTCCATGTTAACCATAGAGCAGGGCGGGGAAAGGTGGTGATGTCATGGCAGGAGGCCGGCCACCCCGCCTCCTGCTGTGACATCACCGCTTATACCCGCCCTGCTCCATGTTAACCATGAAGCAGGGCGGGTATAAGGGGTGAGGTCACCGCAAAAGGCGGGGCAATGTGGCCAGAACAGCACCCCTCGCTTTGTGTTATGCAGCAGGCGAGGGAGACAATGATTGGTTGGTGACAGGTCCTCTTTAGCAGTGAAACCTTTGTTTATTGGCTCAAAACACAGGCTCCACATACTGACAACACAGGCTCCACATACTGACAACACAGGCTCCACATACTGACAACACACACAGGCTCCACATACTGACAACACACACAGGCTCCACATACTGACAACACACACAGGCTCCACATACTGACAACACACACAGGCTCCACATACTGACAACACACAGGCTCCACATACTGACAACACACAGGCTCCACATACTGACAACACACAGGCTCCACATACTGACAACACACAGGCTCCACATACTGACACTCCTCCACATACTGACAACACACAGGCTCCACATACTACTGACACTCCTCCTCCACATACTGACAACACACAGGCTCCACATACTGACAACACACAGGCTCCACATACTGACAACACAGCTCCACATACTGACAACAGAGGCTCCACATACTGACAACACAGGCTCCACATACTGACAACACAGGCTCCACATACTGACGACACACACAGGCTCCACATACTGACAACACACAGGCTCCACATACTGACAACACACAGGCTCCACATACTGACAACACACAGGCTCCACATACTGACAGCACACAGGCTCCACATACTGACAGCACACAGGCTCCACATACTGACAGCACACAGGCTCCACATACTGACAGCACACAGGCTCCACATACTGACAGCACACAGGCTCCACATACTGACGACACACACAGGCTCCACATACTGACAACACACAGGCTCCACATACTGACAACACACAGGCTCCACATACTGACAACACACAGGTCCACATACTGACAACACACAGGCTCCACATACTGACAACACACAGGCTCCACATACTGACAACACACAGGCTCCACATACTGACAGCACACAGGCTCCACATACTGACAGCACACAGGCTCCACATACTGACAGCACACAGGCTCCACATACTGACAGCACACAGGCTCCACATACTGACAGCACACAGGCTCCACATACTGACAGCACACAGGCTCCACATACTGACAACACACAGGCTCCACATACTGACAACACACAGGCTCCACATACTGACGACACACACGCTCCACATACTGACGACACACACGCTCCACATACTGACGACACACACGCTCCACATACTGACAACACACAGGCTCCACATACTGACAACACACAGGCTCCACATACTGACAACACACAGGCTCCACATACTGACAACACACAGGCTCCACATACTGACAACACACAGGCTCCACATACTGACGACACACAGGCTCCACATACTGACAACACACACGCTCCACATACTGACAACACACACGCTCCACATACTGACAACACACAGGCTCCACATACTGACAACACACAGGCTCCACATACTGACAACACACAGGCTCCACATACTGACAACACAGGCTCCACATACTGACGACACACACAGGCTCCACATACTGACAACACACAGGCTCCACATACTGACAACACACAGGCTCCACATACTGACAACACACAGGCTCCACATACTGACAACACACAGGCTCCACATACTGACAGCACACAGGCTCCACATACTGACAGCACACAGGCTCCACATACTGACAGCACACAGGCTCCACATACTGACAGCACACAGGCTCCACATACTGACAGCACACAGGCTCCACATACTGACAGCACACAGGCTCCACATACTGACAACACACAGGCTCCACATACTGACAACACACAGGCTCCACATACTGACAACACACAGGCTCCACATACTGACGACACACAGGCTCCACATACTGACGACACACACGCTCCACATACTGACGACACACACGCTCACAATACTGACGACACACAGGCTCCACATACTGACAACACACAGGCTCCACATACTGACAACACACAGGCTCCACATACTGACAACACACAGGCTCCACATACTGACGACACACAGGCTCCACATACTGACGACACACAGGCTCCACATACTGACGACACACAGGCTCCACATACTGACGACACACAGGCTCCACATACTGACGACACACAGGCTCCACATACTGACAACACACAGGCTCCACATACTGACAACACACAGGCTCCACATACTGACAACACACAGGCTCCACATACTGACAACACACAGGCTCCACATACTGACAACACACAGGCTCCACATACTGACAACACACAGGCTCCACATACTGACAACACACAGGCTCCACATACTGACAACACACAGGCTCCACATACTGACAACACACACGCTCCACATACTGACAACACACAGGCTCCACATACTGACAACACACAGGCTCCACATACTGACACTCCTCCTCCACATACTGACAACACAGCTCCAACCTCAGGCAGCGGTCACACACTATATAATCACACATATGTATGTAACACGTGACCCCGCCCGCATACACAGCACTGATGTCTGGTAACGCTCCTACCATGGCAGGTTCCTGCTCTGTACGGGCTGAGTTTTGCCGTCGGTTACCATGTCTGTACAGGAGCCGGCAGGACACAGCTCGGGCTTCAGGAACTGAGTCGCGCGCTCAATTTAGGGGCGGGGCCTGGATTTCGCGGCTCCCAGATTCCTCTCGCGAGAGTTCCGGTGTGAACGACGGGAACTGCGCGGTGATCTGTTCTGTTACCTCACATCATGACTGGTGCCGCTAGCGCTAGGAGAGCTGCCGGGTATGGACAGGGAGAGCTGATGGCTATGGGCAGGTAGAGCGCCCAGCTAGGAGAGCTGCGGGCAGAGAGAGCAACGAACTAGGAGAGCTGAGGGCTATGGGAAGGAAGAGCTCTGGGCAGGGAGAGCTGAGGTCTATAGGAAGGGAGAGCTCAGGGCTAGGAGAGCTGAGGTCTATGGGAAGGGAGAGCTCCAGACTAGAACTGAGGGCTATGGGCAGGGAGAGCTCAGGGCTAGGAGAGCTGAGGTCTATGGGAAGGGAGAGCTCCAGACTAGAACTGAGGGCTATGGGCAGGGAGAGCTCAGGGCTAGGAGAGCTGAGGTCTATGGGCAGGGAGAGCTCCAGACTAGAACTGAGGGCTATGGGCAGGGAGAGCTCAGGGCTAGGAGAGCTGAGGGCTATGGGCAGGGAGAGCTCAGGGCTAGGAGAGCTCCAGACTAGAACTGAGGGCTATGGGCAGGGAGAGCTCAGGGCTAGGAGAGCTCAGGGCTATGGGCAGGGAGAGCTCAGGGCTAGGAGAGCTAAGGGCTATGGACAGGGAGAGCTCCAGGCTAGGAGAGCTGAGGTCTGTGGGCAGGGAGAGTTCTTGGCTGCTGGCTATGAGCAGGGAGAGCTCCAGGCTGTGTGGAGTCCATGGTAACAGTTGTGCAGTTTAGTCCCTACCATTTTTGGCTGCTCAGTTTGCAGAGAGGTGCCAGAAAGGAGGGTCACATTTAAAGGGAACCTGTCGGGTCATTTTTACCCCCTCACCTATTACTACCTGTCCCTAGCAAATCCCTAACCATCCCTGTCTGACCTAAAACTGTCCTATTGGCTGTGAAAAAAGACTGGGCTTGCCTCCAGGGCTCCGTATCCCCCCTCGCTGCTTTTATCATGCCCTGCTGGGCGTTAGAATTCATTCTCTTGTGCTCTCCCAATTTGAAATTCCCGCCTCCTCCTTCCGGGTATGATACGTCAGCCGGGCGTCATGTCCGATGCATTGTGGGGGTGCATTGGCTGTACTGGCCAGCTCCTGAGCATGCACAGTGCACATATTGAAGCTGGCCCGCACACTGGATAATCGCCCACAATGCATCGGACTGGAAATGATGTCTGACCCGCACATCATACTCGGAAGGAGGAGGCGAGTTGGGGATGTTTGGTTTTCGGTTGAAATGTCTGGATGATCCTAAAATGCCCTCTAACCTTTTCAGGTGAACATAATAATGTGATGTTCTCTAAATTTTTGAATGTTCGTTTCCAACTGTTCAATGTTACTTTTATTGGTGCCTTGGTTATCATTTGTGTACTCTGACAAACTTAACAAACTCAATAAAAATTTTAATGGTTAAAAAAAAAAAAAAAAAGTTACTTTGATTGCACAACGTGCTGTTCTCGAACAAGGCTTTTAATGGTGAAATTTGAAAGAGATGTTTGATCCATGAATCAGCCAATAAAATTTGTGCTTCAAATAGATTTGGTATTTTAACAGATCTTATCGTGCTGTTGATCAACAGTACCTTGCCATTGTGAGGCTTGAAGCAGGATCTTCTCAGGCAGAAGTGGCCACTGAGTTTAAATTATCGCTGTGTCATCAGTGGGATGCAATAGAGACTGTGGAAGAGTTACAGAAAGGCTGTGTATGTTTTTGGCTGCATCCCACACTGATAACCACTTTTTTCTGATCATCATAATGGGAGACCCAGACAATGGGGTTTAGGGCACTGCCCTCCGGAGGCCACACTAGGTACTACAAGAACTGTAGACACCGCCCCCTCCGCTTATAAACCCCTACCGCAGGGAACATCCTCAGTTTTAAACTTAGTGTGCTCGGAGGTACCACACGCTTTGCTTGCACTCATCGCATTCTCACAGCTTACGTGATGCGGTATGAAGACAAGGTAAAGAAGGTCCCAGTCAGGGACCTCCGGCAGTCTCCCTGTTTACCTTCGGGGAACATGCAGGTCGAGGTACCGGAGGGCCTAGTGCCTGGGCACACTGTGTCTCCCGGTACGCTGCCGTGCTCCTTCCCATCCCTCCTGGGGGCTCTGAGAAGTGGGAGATAGGAGCCTTGCACAGCTCCGCTCCGTCCGAGGCCTCCCTAAATGGTGCTTACAGACCGGACTGGAGTCAGCTCTGTCCGAGGCCTCCCTAAATGGTGCTTACAGACCGGACTAGAGCCAGCCCAGTCCGAGGCCTCCCTAAATGGTGCTTACAGACCGGACTGGTGCTGAACCCCCGTCCGAGGCCTCCCATGATATGGTGCTTACAGACCGGACCGGCACTGAGATACTCCGGTGTCTCCGGTGTGCCTGGGGGTAGTGTCTGACACTGATGTGTTTATGACACTCAGACCGCGCGTTGCCTTAGGGTCCGCGGTTCTGGCGGTGTACCCTGTGCTGGGGTCACCCTGGCTGACCGCCCTGTGTGACACAGGGGCTGCGGCTGTGGGCTTCAGACTTTGTCTGTGAGCCCGGGTATTTATGTTTAATACCTCCCGCGCTGCGGGCTCCGGCGCTTACATTATTGTAATGGCGGCCGGGAGAGCTGTGGAGCGGCCCATGTGACCTGGATGGGCGTGTGTGTGTGCTTCCCGCGTGTTTCGGCCCCGCCCTCTGCTTCTACAGCGGCGGCCATCTTTTCCCCTCACTTTCCTGCTTGGGATCGTTGGAGACTGCTCTGCTGCACTCCAGGGGAGACCAGGTTTTCTTTCCTCGCGGAGGCCACACACACACCGCTCCCTTCACCACCGCTGTGCAGCGGTCGGTAAGCCACCGGTTTCCGGTGAAGTTTCTCCTGTGTTGATATTCCTCTACCGTGGGTATGTCCTCAGGGAAGAAAGGTGCTGCTAAGGCAGCCAGTACCACACCTGTCTGTGCTACATGCAACGGGACACTGGTGGAGGGGTCCTGCAATAATTGCGGACGCCCAGACGCCCGGACTGTCACTGCTGAGTCAGCAGCTCCGGTGCTTTACCCTGAGGTTCAAGTGATCCCAGGGCCATGGGAAAAACAAAGCGAGATTAATGCCTCTCTGTTATCCCAATTGTCCTCCATGTCGCAATCCCTGGAGGCACTAACAAGGAGACTGGATGCTCCAGCTACTCCTTCAAGCTACCCCCGGGTGTCTCCATCTTCCACCGTGAGACCCCTTAAGCGGGCTCGCCGTGATGATTCACCCGAGCTCCAGATCCTCTCTGAGGAGGAGCGTCACTCTGACGGTGACGAGGATGATGGGGGTTCAACTCTCGGGTCGGTGTCTGAACCAGCTGAAGGGGTGGAGGATCTGGTGTCTTCCATCAACGAGACTTTACGTCTCGGGTTACCCCCTCAGGAGACAGCCGTTCACCCGAAGGAGGTCTACCAGTGGTTACGACCTGAGGCTAGACCGTGTGGTTCCTTTTTGGACCACACTAATTTTGAAAGGGTGGTTAGAGCTCCCAGGGTACACCCTGGACGGCGTTATGTCCGCAAATCCAAGGACAACCGCTTTCCCTTTCCTCAGGAGGTGCTTCAGGAGTGGTCGCAGTCCCCGAAAGTGGACGCTTCCATGACCAGGATTGCTGCACGCTCCCTATTCTCTGCCTCTGATAGCTCCTCACTGAAGGATGCGACAGACAGACAGGTCGAACAACTCGCCAAGTCGTCTTATGAGGCTGTGGGGTCTTCATTTGCCCCGAGTTTTGCTGCGGTCTGGACTCTGCAGGCGATCACATCCTGTCTGGATGGGATTGCTGACCTGGCAGGTTTTAACTCTGAAGTCCTGGCACTTACAGAGAGGGCAAAGGCCTATGCAGATTATGCTAGGACGGCGTCCCTGGAGACTGCCACTCGCTCGGCTGTGGCTTCGGCCAATGCGATAGCAATCCGCAGATTGTTGTGGCTGCGTCTATGGGACTCAGATGCCACGTCAAAGAAGATTCTGCAGAATCTTCCTTTCTCTGGTGACAGGCTGTTTGGTGCCGAGCTGGACAAGTTGATCAAAGACTCTACGGAGTCCAAGATCCCACAGAACAGACCTAAACCTAGGTATACTGTGAAAAGGAACCCTAAACAGTGGTCCTTTCGTACCAGCTCACAGCCGTCAGCGTCTTCCGCTCGTGCGGACCGTGGGGCCAAGCCCTCTCAGCAATGGCGCCCCAAGAGTCGCCAGAAGAAGTCGGCAGGTACAACAGCTGCCGCTCCCAAGCCCACCTCAGCATGACTCGCTCTCTCTTCCTGCCTCCCCACAGGTTGGAGGTCGCCTGTCTCAATTTCAAGACAAATGGCGACTCCACATCCAAGATCAGTGGGTTCGAGACGTAGTCTCCAGAGGATACAGGATAGAGCTGTCGTCACAACCCACACACCGATTCCATCGGTCTGTCCCATCTCCAGAAAAGGCTCAGGCTTTTTATCTGGTCTTGGAGGGACTCCGCAGAGACGGAGTGGTGGTCCCAGTGCCCACTGGGGAGAGGTTCAGGGGTTTCTACTCCAACCTCTTTATCGTCCCGAAGAAGGACGGCTCCTTCCGCCCGGTTCTGGACCTCAAGCTGTTCAACCGCCATGTGTTGGTTCGGAAGTTCCGCATGGAATCCCTGCGCTCCGTGATCGCGGCTGTGTCGCAGGGCGACTTCCTGGCGTCCATAGACATTCGCGACGCTTACCTTCACATACCCATTGCACCGTCTCATCAACGATGGTTGAGATTCGCGGTGGGGGAGGAGCACTTCCAATTCGTGGCGCTGCCCTTCGGGTTGGCCTCGGCTCCCCGGGTGTTCACGAAAGTGATGGCATCAATGATGGCCTTACTGCATGCGCAGGGACACGCCGTCATTCCTTATTTGGACGACCTACTGGTCAGAGCGCCATCGGAACACCTGTGTCAGCGAAGCCTGCAGGCGACCATGCAGTCTCTGGAGCAGTTCGGGTGGCTTCTCAACATCCAGAAGTCCACCCTGGTTCCAACCCAGTCACTGACGTACCTGGGCATGGAATTCCACACGGACTCTGCTCTAGTGTCCCTACCACGAGCCAAACAACTGGCCATCCAGTCGGGAGTACGCGATCTCCTCGAATCGCCTCATTCATCCCTACGGGTATTGATGAAGATGGTGGGACGCATGGTGGCAGCAATAGAGGCGGTGCCCTTCGCACAGTTTCGCCTCCGTCCTCTGCAACTGGAAATCCTCCAGAGGTGGGACAAGAGGACGTCCTCTCTGAATCAGCTGGTGGTCCTCTCCCAGCCGACCAGGGATGCTCTGCAGTGGTGGCTTCAGCCGAGTCACTTATCAAAGGGACGATCCTTCCTGAAGCCATCGTGGTTAGTGGTGACCACCGACGCCAGCCTGAAGGGCTGGGGCGCGGTGTTTTTACACCACAGAGCTCAAGGTCTCTGGACACGTGCAGAGACGACGTTGCAGATCAACGTGCTGGAGCTCAGGGCGGTCTATCTGGCTCTCCTGGCCTTTCGGGTGTTCCTATCCGGACAACCAATTCGGGTTCAGTCCGACAATGCGACGACTGTCGCCTATATAAATCACCAAGGAGGAACCAGGAGTGCACAGGCTCTAGCGGAAGTCCACCGCATTCTATCATGGGTGGAAGCCAACAACTGCTTGATTTCCGCAGTCTACATCCCAGGTGTCGAGAATTGGGAGGCAGATTACCTGAGCCGACAGGGGATGGACGCCGGAGAATGGTCTCTCCATCCGGACGTCTTCCGGGACATCTGCATCAGATGGGGGACCCCGGATGTGGATCTGATGGCCTCCCGGCTGAATCATCAGGTGCCACAATACATGGCGAGATCGTGGGACCCTCAGTCTCTGGGGGCAGATGCTCTAGTCCTGAGTTGGTCAGATTTTCGCCTGCCATATGTTTTCCCGCCCCTGGCGCTGATGCCCAAGGTCCTGTGGAAAATCAAGACGGAATGTCACACAGCCATTCTAGTGGCTCCGGATTGGCCGAGGAGGTCCTGGTATCCGGATCTGTGGCAACTGTCCGGCGGTCACCGGTGGGCTCTTCCAGACCGCGCAGATCTTCTCGCGCAGGGCCCCTTCTTCCGCCCCAATTCCAGGGCCCTCAGATTGACTGCATGGCTCTTGAGGCCTGGCTCTTAACATCCAGGGGTTTCTCTCCTGCGGTTGTTTCCACCATGAACAGAGCTAGACGGCCCACGTCACGGAAGATTTACCACAGAACGTGGAAAGTCTTTTTCGCCTGGTGCTCCTCTGGGGGACATGTACCTTGGCCCTTGTCGATCCCGACCCTATTGGCTTTTTTGCAGTCAGGTTTGGAGTTGGGCCTTTCCCTCAGTTCTCTGAAGGGTCAGGTATCAGCGCTGTCTGTATTGTTCGACAGGCGCTTGGCGCTCCTCCCAAAGGTTCGTCAATTTCTCCAAGGGGTGTCTCGAGTGGTTCCGCCGTATAGGCGGCCTCTGGACCCTTGGGATCTCAACATGGTCTTGGCGGCTTTGCAGAAACCACCTTTTGAGCCATTGAGAGAAGTCTCTCTTTCTTACTTGTCACAGAAAGTGGCTTTTCTGGTGGCTATTACGTCCCTGAGACGGGTCTCTGAACTGGCGGCACTATCGTGCAAGTCACCCTTTCTGGTGGTTCACCAAGACAAAGTGGTGTTACGCCCGCGGGCGGAATTCCTGCCAAAAGTGGTTTCCACTTTTCATTTGAACCAGGAGATTGTGCTCCCATCATTTTGTCCCGCTCCTGTTCATCAGATTGAACGCGACCTCCATACTCTGGACCTCGTACGGGCTGTACGCATTTATGTGTCCAGAACTGCCTCCTTCCGGAGTTCGGACTCCTTGTTCGTACTTACGGCAGGTCGCTGTAAGGGGTCAGCGGCGTCAAAATCTACCTTGGCCAGATGGATCAAGGCACCCATTCAAGAGGCTTACCGGTCTTCTGGTTTGCCTCTCCCGGTAGGCTTGAAGGCACACTCGACAAGAGCTGTCGGTGCCTCCTGGGCCTTGCGACATCGCGCCTCTGCTCTGCAGGTGTGTCAGGCGGCCACTTGGTCTAGCCTGCACACCTTCTCTAAGCATTATATGGTGCATGCCCATGCCTCTGCGGATGCAAGTTTGGGCAGGCGGGTCCTCCAGGCGGCGGTTGCCCACCTTTGACGGGGACCGCGTATGCAAACGTCTTTTGAGGAACTTTTTCCCGCCCTGGGGTATTGCTTTAGGACATCCCCATTGTCTGGGTCTCCCATTATGATGATCAGAAAAAAGAGAATTTTGTTTACGTACCGTAAATTCTTTTTTCTTGAATCATCAATGGGAGACCCAGCACCCACCCAGTGTTCCGTTGTATGTTACGGCTGATCGGTCCCCTGTTGGGGCAGTTTATCCGGGTTGTTGACCCGTCTGTTCACGGTGTCTTCCCGAGGTTTCGGGTGTGGTTTTCTGTTGTCTCCTCGCAGCTTATGGACCAAACTGAGGATGTTCCCTGCGGTAGGGGTTTATAAGCGGAGGGGGCGGTGTCTACAGTTCTTGTAGTACCTAGTGTGGCCTCCGGAGGGCAGTGCCCTAAACCCCATTGTCTGGGTCTCCCATTGATGATTCAAGAAAAAAGAATTTACGGTACGTAAACAAAATTCTCTTTATTTTGAACAATGCACATTGGGCTGCATTTACATGTGTAATTGCCGCATTTTTTGCACCGCGGTTTTGCTTAAAAGCGCGTCTGTGTTTCCCAGCAAAGTGAATGGAAATTCACTTTTGCCGTTCAGACGCAGCATGTTTTACACATGCATGTTAAGAACTAACAAATTTTCCACAATTTCAGTACCTGTCATTGTGGTTTTCTTGCACTCTTTGTTGCTGTGTGTGGCTGGGCCATATGGGTGCGTTTGTTCCAGCAGGTAGTAGTGTTGACTGCCATAACAGCCCGCCTTCTGAGATAGGGGTTAATGTAAGAAGCTGGGCATACACTGTGCAAACCTGTGTGAAAAGCGCCCTATGTGAATCCCATTCTGTTTGTAGGACAACCAGTGGTCACTCCCTCTGTGAGAAAGGAGGTTGCTAGTGATTGGGGCTGGTTATCTGCCTTTATGATGCCTTCCTTTATAACCTGGGCATAGCAGCACACAGCACTGAGTGTAATGGTCGTCTGACCTGAATCTGCTATGGTAAGGAAAGTAATTTTCTATTTGTGTCCTTTGTTCACTTTAGATATGAATTTAGTGGATAGGACTTGTGAGATGTGGGGAGCCGGGTATTGGCTCACAGGCTTAAGTGTTTTGGACCAAAAGACAAACCAATACCCCACAATTTGCTGCATGTTAAGAACTAATTTTTCGCAATTTCAGTACCTGTCATTGTGGTTTTTTGCACTCTTTTTGTTGCTGTGTGTGGCTGGGCCATATGGGTGCGTTTGTTCCAGCAGGTAGTAGTGTTGAATGCCATAACAGCACACCTTCTTAGATAGGGGTTAATGTAAGAAGCTGGGCATACACAGTGCAAATCTGTGTGAACAGCACCCTATGTGAATCCCATTCTGTTTGCAGGACAACCAGTGGTCACTCCCTCTGTGAGAACGGAGGTTGCTAGTGATTGTGGCAGGTGTCCAGCACTGAGTGTAATGGTCGTCTGACCTGAATCTGCTATGGTAAGGAAAGGAATTTTCTATTTGTGTCCTTTGCTCACTTTAGATAAGAATTTAGTGAGATGTGGGGAGCAATTTAGTGGCGCACAATCTTAAAGAGGACCTGTGGGGGCGTGGCCTGGCCAGCGATGTGAGCGGGAAGCGGCCCTGATCTCTCCCGCCGGTACCGTTGCTGAGGAGCTGTGACCGCTGCAGTGCTGGAGCCGGGGAACGCCGACACTGAGTGCCTGAGGCCCCGTGAACTGCGGGGAGACACCGGAGCTGCGCGCAACACTGTGATGACCCGCAGGCGGCAGAGAGATCCCGGCGCCATGGAGGGCGGGAAGTTCCAAGATGGCGCCATAGCGGTGGAGGACGCGGCCAGGGAAAATGCGGCATGTGCCAGGAGGATGGCGGCAGCAGCAAAGCTGGACAGGTTTGCCAGGGTGGCGGAGGGGGAGAGAAGTGTGCAGGGACACAGTGTTATGGAGGCTGGGGCAGAAGAGGAGCTGGAGGTGACCCAGGATACTAAGGAGTGTGACACTGTTCTAAAGGGGGCCAGTGGCTGCAGCACAGCTATGAGAGGGAAGGAGAATGAGGACACAATTGCTGCTGAGCCCACTATCAGAGATGTGTTTGCAGTTGTGAGCTTTTGCAAGGAAGCTCTTACAACCCTAACTCAACAAGTGCATGGGATGCAAACTGATATATTGAATATTAAAACCTCTATGCGTAAGGCCGACACGCGTACAGGAGAGGTGGAAAAAAGGGTCGTTAATACGGAGGATATAATTGACAAAATCCAGAAATTGCAGAGGCAGCACGCTGCACAACTGGCTGAGGTCACCGCAAAAAACGATAACCTGGAAAACCGCTCCCGGCGGAACAATATTAGAATTGTCGGGGTCCCGGAAAAGGCAGAGGGATCTAACCCAACTGAATTTGTTGAAAAATGGTTCGTTGGAAAAATTGGTGCCGCTGCATTGTCCAAGGCATTTGCTGTGGAGCGTGCCCACAAAGTGCCCATGAGACCCCAGCCCCCAGGAAAAGGCCCCCATGCCATCCTGGCGAGAATCCTGAACTATCGGGACAGAGATACTATATTGAGGAAAGCAAGATATGTAGAAGATATGACAATCGATGGCCAGCACATTTCTCTGTACTCGGACTACTCTCCTACGGTGCAGAAGCTGCGCATGACTTTTGTTGAAGTTAAAAGGAAAATGAGAGAGCTGGGGTTAAAGTATTCTATGTTATACCCAGCAAAGTTAAGAGTTGAGGCCTTTGACAAAGTTCACTTTTTCCTGTCACTGGGAGAGGCCACGGACTGGCTTGAACGAAACAACAAAAAGCTGCGGGCCAGTGGAGACGGTTGAACAAGGCGGTAGTTGGCGCCTGTTCTTTTCCTGCTAGGTCGGGACACATGTCAGGCCAGGATTGTTATATGGTTAAGATAGTTCCCTGGCTTAATTCAACTGTAAGACCATCCACATTTTGCCTTTCTTTTTTGTCTGTGACTGTTATTTTTGAGTTTTTCCTTTTGTGATTTTATTGCAGCACTTGTATAAATAAGGTCGGAATGGAGGGTGGTTGTTTTGAGGGGGAGGCGGCAGTTGCGGCTTCTGTAAATTAAGTTTGTTAATTTTGAAATGTTTGCTAATGGCGGGGGGGGGATGGTAGGTGTAAAAGGGGTATAGTTACCACTAGGTGATTTGAGGTGTTGTATCTCAGCTCGCAGGGCTGGGACAACGGAGGAGTGTATAGTGGGGGTCGGGTCAGGAGATTTTACCCACTCTCGTACTGAGGGAAACTAACCTAGGGGGGTTAGGTTGGAGGGATGGGGCAAAAATTGATAATGGGTTATTTTGGGAATTGGGGGGGGGGAGGGTTTTTCAGACAGTGGTGGGAGGTGAGATTATTGGCATTTAAATATTTTGAGATATAATGGCTGGTTCAGTTAGAATCGTAAGCTGGAATGTGAGAGGGTTGGCAGACAGGACTAAAAGGGCTGCTGTATTACATCATGTTATGTCATACAAGCCGTCGGTGATATGCCTGTTGGAGACCCATTTAGTTAAAGAGCGGACCGGGGTGTTGGCACGGAGGTGGATCAGAAAGGCATATCACGCTACCTACTCCAACTATGCGAGGGGGGTTTCGGTCCTGGTCCATGTGTCATTGCCATTTGAGGAGATAGAGGTGCGGATTGATACGGAGGGGCAGTATGCTTATATTGTGTGTCGGGTGTATGGTAGATTAATGTGTTTGATTGTGGTCTATTTTCCACCACCATATTCTGATGCGAAGCTGCAGGAGATACTGGAATTCACTAGATGCAGGGCTGGGATCCCAATATTGGTCATAGGAGATATGAACAACGTATTACACAAAGGATTGGACAGAAGCAGGCACATCCAAAATGAACGAGGGGGAGATGGGGATACAACGTTTGCACGATATATTAAAGAGGTTGGATTGGTAGATTTGTGGAGGGTGAGGAATTTAGAGGCTCGGTGCTACTCCTGTTTCTCCTCATCGCATGGTTCCATGTCCAGAATAGACCTGGCGTTGGGGAATTGGGTAATGGATTCTTGGATCAAGACATTAGAATACAAGCCGCGGGTAGCCTCGGATCACAAGCCACTTGAAGTGGTGATGTCCACCGGACAGAGTGGGGGATGTCATGGGAGGGATTGGAAAATTCACCCGGCATGGTTGAAATCATTAGATATGCAAGGGATTCTGGGAGAGATCTCAGAGTTTTTTGAGATAAATGACGGAAGTGCCTCCGCAGGTGTAGTGTGGGACTCAATGAAGGCCTTTCTGCGGGGGATTTTCATTAGAGGTATTTCCCATTGTAAGACGGAGTCTAGAGGGGAGGACCACGAGGCGCTGGAGGAGTTGAGGGCGGCTGAAGAAGAGGCAGTGAGTCGGCCCACCCTGGGGGCGCAGAGGAATTTGCAGATAGCACAGGAGAAGGTGGATGGGATCCATTTGAGGGGGGCGCAAAGGAGGCAGGAATTTCAAAGGATTTCGTTTTATGAGGATGGTGAAAAAGTCGGTCACCTTTTGTCGGTTATAACAGCAGCCCAGAGAGAATCGTCCTATATATACAGCTTGTATAATGAAAGGGGTGAGTTGGAGTCGGACACTAAAGAGATAGTACAGATTTTTAAACGATTTTATAGTGATCTATACACATCCAAGCTGTCTGTGACTAGTGGGGAGATTGAGGAGTTCCTGGTGGGGGCACGGCTGCCTGTGCTGAGTGTAGAGGATAGGGAGATGCTGGATCGTCCGCTGGCTGTGGAGGAGTTGGAGGAAGCTCTGTCGTCTATGGCGGGGGATAAGGCTCCTGGGGCAGATGGGCTGCCTGCGGAGGTCTTTAAACAATTGAGAGAGGTCCTATTGCCGAGATTGGGGGAGGTGTTCACTGGTGCGTTGGATGAGGAGGCGCTGCCGGAGTCCATGAGGGAGGCAACGATAGTGGTTCTGCCAAAGGAAGGTAAAGATGCTCAGAGGCCGGAATCTTATAGGCCCATTTCATTGCTGTCAGTGGATGCCAAATTGTTAGCAAAAGTATTGGCAAATAGACTGAGGGGGGTGATCACTAGTGTGATCCACCCGGATCAGTCGGGCTTCATGCCTAATAAATCAACTGCCATTAACTTGAGAAGACTTTTCCTCAATATTCAATTACCAGCGGATAATGCTGGGAGAAGAGTGGTGGCGTCTTTAGACGCTCACAAGGCGTTCGACAGCGTGGAATGGGACTATCTTTGGGCAGTGCTGGAAAGGATGGGCTTTGGCCCGGTGTTTGTCTCGTGGGTGCGGTTATTGTACTCCTCCCCGGTTGCAAGAATTAGAGTCAATGGAGAAAGATCTGAAAGGTTTCGGATTACTAGGGGCACGCGTCAGGGGTGTCCTCTTTCTCCCTTGTTGTTTGCCATTGCAATTGAGTCACTAGCTGCTCACATTCGGGAGAACGAGACAGTGAAGGGCTTTAGATTTGGGGGAGTGGAGGAGAAAATCGCTATGTATGCAGACGATGTGCTCCTTTTTTTGCAGGATCCCGGTGAGACGCTGGATCAGGCGGTGGGGGCTATCTTTTTATTTGGTAAAATGTCAGGATTGCAAATAAATTGGGATAAATCTAGTCTAATGATGGTGGACAGAGATGGATCAGAGGTAGTGGTGCAGCTTGGCCCCAGTGGGCTTCGGATGGTTGATAAATTTAAGTATTTGGGCATCATGGTGACTCTGCCGGTCCCAGAATATGTGAAATTGAATCTGCTGCCATTGATGCATAGGTTAAAAGACAAGGCTCAGAAGTGGTGTAGGCTGCGCCTCTCGGTGGTGGGTAGATCAAATTTAGCTAAAATGGTACTAATGCCTAAGCTCTTGTACGTGCTCCATAATTCGCCGGTGTGGCTCCCGTGGGAAATATTTCAGAGGCTTAGTTCGATCTTCCGGGACTTGGTATGGGGGGGGCGCAACCCAGAATTAAATTTGAAATTCTGCAGAGGCCGAAGGACGAAGGGGGGCTCGCAGTTCCCAACCCTTGGATCTACTTCCTGTCATCTCAATCCCAACATTTCCGTGGATGGGTTGCGAGAGCAGAGCAGAACTCGGTGCAATCCATGCTTGAACAAGTGGTGCACAGAGTTCCGTTGGTGCAGGGATTGGAGGCTGGGATTTTTCAAAAGTTGGGCAAGACATTTCCCACATTACATTTAGTTCACAGAGTCTGGAGCAAAATTAAAAAACTTAGAGGGGTAAGGGGGCCCACAATTTACTCCCCCATATGGCGCAATGCCAACTTGGTGGAATTTGATAAAATGGGTGACCTATGGGACTGGAGACGGAAAGGAATATTTTCTGATCATCATAATGGGAGACCCAGACAATGGGGTTTAGGGCTCTGCCCTCCGGAGGCCACACTAGGTACTACAAGTTTGTAGACACCGCCCCCTCCGCTTATAAACCCCCACCGCAGGGAACATCCTCAGTTTTAAACTTAGTGTGCTCGGAGGATCACGCTTTGCTTGCACTTCACGGCATTCTCACAGCTTACGTGATGGCGTATGAAGACAAGGTAAAATGGTCCCGGTCGGGACCTTCGGCAGTCTCCCTGCTCACCCTTGTGGAACACGCAGGTGGAGGTACCGGAGGGCCTAGGGCCTGGACACTGCGTGTCCCCCCGGTACGCTGTCGCGCTCCTTTCCATCCCTCCCTGGGGGCTCTGGAAGGTGGGAGATAGGAGCCTCGCACAGCTCCGCTCCGTCCGAGGCCTCCCTAAATGGTGCTTACAGACCGTGGACGCCTGGAAGGGCCAGCCCCAGTCCGAGGCCTCCCTAAATGGTGCTTACAGACCGTACCGGCACTGAGGCACGGTGTGTCTCCGGTGTGCCTGGGGGTAATGTCTGACACTTTATGTGTTCTGGCACTCAGACCGCGCGCTACCCTCGGGTCCGCGGTTCTGGCGGTGTACCCTGTGCTGGGGTCACCTGGCTGACCGCCCTGTGTTTTCACAGGGGCTGAGGCTGTAGATTGCAGGTGTTTTGTTTTACATGCAGTCTAAGTATTGTACTATCACAATACTTCCCGCGCTGCGGGCTCCGGCGCCTACATTACTGAGGCTGCCTGAGGAGATGTGAAGCAGCCCTGGTGGTTATGTCATCGAGGGCGTGCGTGTGTGCTTCCCGCGTATTTTCGGCGCCGCCCACAGCTTGTCTGTCGGTGGCCATCTTTTCCCCTCACTTCCCGGCTGGGATCTGACTGCAGCACAGGTCTGCACTCCAAAAGGGGAGACCGGAAACTTCGTGGAGGCCACACACGCACACCGCTTCCTCCCACCGCTTTACAGCGGTCGGTAAGCCACCGGGATCCCCGGTTTTTGTCTGTATAGATTGGCTTATTTGCCCCTGCTGTGGGAATGTCCTCAGCTGGAAAACGTGCTGCTAAGGCGGCCAGCACCACCACTGCCTGTGCTACATGCAACGGGACGCTGGTTGAGGGGTCCTGCAATAACTGCGGACGCCCAGAGGCCCGGACTGATACTGCTGAGACAGCAGCTCCGGTGCTTTACCCTGAGGTTCAGGTGATCCCAGGGCCATGGGAAACGCAGAATAAGATTAATGAATCTCTGTTGTCCCAGTTGTCCTCCATGTCGCAATCCCTGGAGGCACTTAATAGGAGACTGGAAAGCCCAGCTACTCCTTCCAGTTACCCCCTGGTGTCTCCTTCTTCTGTTGTGAGACCCCTTAAGCGGACTCGTCGTGAGGATTCACCCGAGCTCCAGGCTCTCTCTGAGGAGGAGCGTCCCTCTGATGGTGATGAGGATGATGGGGGTTCAATACTCGGGTCTGTGTCAGAACCACCAGACGGGGTAGAGGATCTGGTGTCCTCCATCAACGAGACTTTACGTCTCGTGACACCCCCTGAGGAGGTGGACGTACACCCGAAGGAGGTCTATCAATGGCTACGGCCAGAGGCTAGACCAAGTGGCTCCTTTATGGACCACACTAACTTTGGAAGGGTGGTCAGAGCACCCAGGTTACATCCTGGGCGGCGTTATGTCCGCAAAGTTAAGGACAATCGCTTCCCCTTTCCCCAGGAGGTGCTTCAGGAGTGGTCGCAGTCCCCGAAGGTGGACGCTTCCATGACCAGGATTGCTGCACGCTCCCTTTTCTCTGCCTCTGATGCTCCTCGTTGAAGGATGCGACAGATAGACAGGTCGAACAACTCGCCAAGTCTTCTTATGAGGCTGTGGGGTCTTCATTTGCCCCTAATTTTGCCACGGTCTGGACCCTGCAAGCGATTACCTCCTGCTTGGATGGCATCACTGAACTGGCAGGGTCCAGTTCTGAGGTCCTGGCGCTTACTGATAGGGCAAAGGCCTATGCAGATTACGCCAGGACGGCAACATTGGAAACTGCCACCCGCTCTGCTGTGGCTTCGGCCAACGCTATAGCGATCCGCAGGTTGTTGTGGCTGCGTCTTTGGGACTCAGATGCCACGTCTAAGAAGATTTTGCAAAATCTTCCGTTCTCTGGTGACAGGCTTTTTGGCACCGAGCTGGACAAGCTGATAAAGGATTCTGCTGAGTCTAAGATCCCGCAGAATAAACCTAAGCCACGGTATACCGTTAAAAGGAACCCAAAACAGTGGTCCTTTCGTTCCAGCTCACAGTCATCAGCAGCGTCTGCTCGCGCGGACCGAGGGGGCAAGCCCACTACTCAGTGGCGCCCCAAGGGTCGCCAAAAGAAGCCAACGGGGGCAGCAGCTGCCACCCCCAAACCCACTTCCGAATGACTCGCTCTCTCGTCCTGCCTCCCCACAGGTGGGGGGTCGCCTGTTCCTTTTTCAGGACAGTTGGCTTCTCCACGTCCAAGACAAGTGGGTCCGAGACGTAGTCTCGCGAGGCTACAGGATAGAGCTGACGTCGCAGCCGGCACACCGATTCCATCGGTCTGTTCCTTCTCCAGAAAAGGCTCAGGCTTTTCACCTGGTGTTGGAGGGGCTCCGCAGAGACGGAGTAGTGGTCCCAGTGCCTTCTGGGGAGAGGTTCCAGGGTTTTTACTCCACCTCTTTATCGTCCCAAAGAAGGACGGCTCTTTTCGCCCGGTTTTGGACCTCAAGTTGTTCAACCGTCATGTGTTGGTTCGGAAGTTCCGCATGGAATCCCTGCGCTCCGTGATCGCGGCTGTGTCACAGGGAGACTTCCTGGCGTCCATAGATATCCGAGACGCTTACCTTCACGTGCCCATTGCACCGGCTCATCAGCGCTGGTTACGATTCGCAGTGGGGGACGAACACTTCCAGTTCGTGGCACTACCCTTCGGGTTGGTCTCAGCACCGCGGGTGTTCACGAAGGTGATGGCCTCTATGATGGCTCTCCTGCATGTGCAGGGACACGCCGTCATACCTTATTTAGACGACCTGCTGGTCAGGGCGCCATCGGAACACCTTTGTCGGGAGAGTTTGGAGGTAACCATGAAGTCTCTGGAACAGTTTGGGTGGCTTCTCAATGTCCAGAAATCAACCCTGGTTCCGACCCAGTCACTGACGTATCTGGGCATGGACTTCCACACAGACTCAGCTCTGGTGTCTCTGCCACGAGCCAAGCAGCTGGCTATTCAATCAGGAGTGCAAGATGTCCTCCTGTCACCACAATCATCCCTACGGGTCTTGATGAAGCTGGTGGGCCGCATGGTAGCTGCGATAGAGGCGGTGCCTTTCGCACAATTTCGCCTCCGTCCTCTCCAGCTGGAGATTCTCCGCAGATGGGACAAGAGGACGTCCTCTCGAATCGGCTGGTGGCCCTTTCCCAACCGACCAGGGATTCCCTGCAGTGGTGGCTCCAGCCACGTCACTTGTCACGGGGCCGGTCTTTCCTCAAACCGTCATGGTTAGTGGTGACCACCGACGCCAGTCTGAAGGGCTGGGGTGCGGTGTTCTTACACCACAGGGCTCAAGGACTCTGGACTCAGTCGGAGTCGACGTTGCAGATCAACGTGCTGGAGATCAAGGCGGTCTATCTGGCGCTCCTGGCGTTTCAGAAGTTCCTGTCAGGACAGCCCATCCGGGTTCAGACCGACAATGCGACGGCCGTCGCGTATATAAACCATCAGGGAGGGACCAGAAGTGCTCAGGCCCTCACCGAAGTCCACCGCATTCTATCTTGGGTGGAGGACAACGACTGCCTGATCTCCGCAGTTCACATCCCAGGGGTCGAGAACTGGGAGGCCGACTACCTGAGCCGGCAGGGGATGGACGCCGGAGAGTGGTCTCTTCATCCAGACGTCTTCCGGGACATCTGCAGCAAATGGGGCACTCCGGACGTGGATCTGATGGCCTCACGGCTGAATCATCAGGTGCCGCAATACATGGCAAGATCGTGGGATCCTCAGTCTCTGGGGGCGGATGCCCTGATCCTGAGTTGGTCCAGCTTCCATCTACCATATGTGTTCCCGCCTCTGGCTCTGATTCCCAGGGTCCTGTGGAAAATCAGGACGGAATGCAGAGTAGCCATTCTAGTGGCACCAGATTGGCCCAGGAGGTCCTGGTATCCGGACCTGTGGCAACTGTCAGGCGGACACAGGTGGGCTCTTCCAGAACGCGCAGATCTTCTCGCGCAAGGCCCATTCTTCCACCTCAATTCCAGGGCCCTCAGATTGACTGCATGGCTCTTGAGGCCTGGCTACTGACATCCAGAGGCTTCTCTCCCATGGTGGTTGCCACTATGAATCGGGCCAGGAAGCCCGTATCTAGGAAGATATACCACAGAACGTGGAAAATCTTTTTCACCTGGTGTGCCTCGGGTGGAAGGTCCCCGTGGCCCTTGTCCATCCCGACGTTGTTGGCTTTCCTACAGTCGGGTTTGGAGTTGGGCTTATCCCTCAGTTCCCTGAAGGGTCAAGTATCAGCTCTTTCAGTGCTGTTTGACAGGCGCTTGGCGCTCCTCCCGAAGGTCCGTCAATTTCTGCAGGGAGTGTCTCGGGTGGTTCCGCCCTACAGGCGACCTCTGGACCCTTGGGACCTTAACATGGTCCTGGCGGCACTGCAGAAACCGCCGTTTGAGCCACTGAGAGACATTTCCCTCTCTCGTTTGTCCCAGAAGGTAGTCTTTCTGGTGGCGATTACGTCTCTGAGAAGGGTCTCAGAATTGGCTGCACTTTCGTGCAAGTCTCCCTTTCTGGTGGTTCACCAAGACAAGGTGGTGTTGCGCCCGCGGCCAGAATTCTTGCCAAAGGTGGTTTCCACTTTCCACCTGAACCAGGAGATTGTTCTCCCATCATTTTGTCCCGCTCCCGTTCATCAGGTTGAGCGCGACCTCCATACTCTGGATCTCGTGAGGGCTGTACGCATTTATGTGTCCAGGACTGCCTCCTTCCGGAGTTCGGATTCATTGTTTATCCTTACGGCGGGTCGCTGTAAGGGGTCCGCGGCGTCAAAGTCAACCTTGGCCAGATGGATCAAGGCTCCCATTCAAGAGGCTTACCAGTCTTCTGGTTTGTCTCTCCCGGTGGGATTGAAGGCGCATTCGACCAGAGCTGTCGGTGCCTCCTGGGCTTTGCGACATCGCGCTTCTGCTCTACAGGTGTGTCAGGTGGCCACTTGGTCCAGCCTGCACATTTTCTCTAAGCACTATATGGTGCATGCCCATGCCTCTGCGGATGCAAGTTTGGGCAGGCGGGTCCTCCAGGCGGCGGTTGCCCACCTTTGAGGGGGACCATGTGTTATCCGTCTTTTGAGGAACTCTTCCCGCCCTGGGGTATTGCTTTAGGACATCCCCATTGTCTGGGTCTCCCATTATGATGATCAGAAAAAAGAGAATTTTGTTTACGTACCGTAAATTCTTTTTTCTTGAATCATCAATGGGAGACCCAGCACCCACCCAGTTGTTCCGTTGCATGTTTTGCATTTGATCTGTTCCCTGTTGGGACAGTTTCTTCCGGGTTGTTGGACCGTCTGTGCACGGTTTCTTTCCCGATGTTTCGGGTGTGGTTTATTTGTCTCCTCGCAGCTTATGGACCAAACTGAGGATGTTCCCTGCGGTGGGGGTTTATAAGCGGAGGGGGCGGTGTCTACAAACTTGTAGTACCTAGTGTGGCCTCCGGAGGGCAGAGCCCTAAACCCCATTGTCTGGGTCTCCCATTGATGATTCAAGAAAAAAGAATTTACGGTACGTAAACAAAATTCTCTTTGTTATGTGTCACAACTGGTGAGAAACAATGTTTTGAAGCCTTTTGAATCTTTACAGGAGGAGTTTGGGCTCTTGGGATCAGACAAATTTCGGTACATGGGAATTCAACATGCCTTCCGAGCACAGTTGAAGAGGGGCCCTCTTACAATATGCAACGATATAGTGCTGAGCTATGTTTGTGGAGAGGGGGGTACGAGGGGAGTCATTTCCACCGTATATAAGGATTTGTTGCATACATTTTTGTTGAGACACCCTATATGGGCCAGAGGGAGATGGGAAGAGGACATAGGGGTCATGGATGATGAGGTTTGGGAAACTATATTGGGTTATATCCCGAAAATATCTCTGAGTGAGCCCGGCAGGTTGTCTCAGTTGTATACTATACATAGGGCATACCGGTCTCCTGCATTTCTACACAGGATTGGGGTGCGTGACACGTCTGAGTGCCCGAGGTGTTTGAATGAGGATGCTGGAATTTTACATATGTTGTGGGAATGCCCGAGGTTGCAAGCATTTTGGGTGGTAGTGTTGAGTTTGATGGAAGGTAGATATGAATGTGTGGTGCCCAGATCTCCTCTGGTGTGTGTGCTTGGGTATGTGGAGGAAATTGAGGTCCAGAATACTCAGAAAGTGGCGATTGCCAGACTACTTTATGTGGCTCGGATGTTAATTGCTCGTTGTTGGATCAGGGCCGAGCCCCCCTCAAGGACGGAGTATATCCGGCAGGTAGAATACGTTATACGGACAGAGGAAAGTATATATTTAAAAAGGAATAGGCCCGGAGAATTCGACAAGATTTGGTCTGCTTGGTTAAGGGGAGGTAACAGGCCTGGGTGATGTGGGATCAAGAGGGATGGGAGGGTGTTCTGGCTGAACTATGCCTTGATGTTTGCGGTATCAAGAGGTTTCTGTTACAGATATATGCTCAACTATGACTAGACCTTAACGGTATATAGTTAATGGGAGTTATTGCTGTCTGTAAAATGTGGGGGGGGGGGGAAGGGGAAAGGGAGAGGGGGGTTTATGGAGGGTTAGGATGGTTATTTGAGTCGGATTTTGGTTAATGATGCTATTGATATGATATTGGAAAGGGGGGAGGGGGGTGGGGGACAGGGATGTGGGTTTAAGTACGTCAAAATTTGGAATATATGAGGTGTCTCTACGATGTTTGCAAAATGAATATGTCTAATAGAAATATCTGATTCAAAAAAAAAGAGGACCTGTCACCAACCACACATGGTGATCTAATTACAGCAGTGAATGCAGCATGTCTGCTGCATCCAGGCAAGGGGTCCCCCAGCCCCTGAGCCCTCTGTACCCCAAGATAATACACTTTGAAAACTTACATAGTGGAGCCAAATAGGAGGTGGCTTGTGGCTGGAGCCAAAGGGCAGTTTCACGCCCCCTGCATGTTTAATCTGCCCACTGCCGCCTCCCTGATGCCAATCATTGTCTCCCTTGCCTGCAGCATAACACAGAGCAAGTGGTGCGGTTCTGGTCGCATTGCCCCGCCCCCTGCAGTGACGTCACCGCTTATACCCGCCCTGCTCCATGGTTAACATGGAGCAGGGCGGGGAAAGGCGGTGATGTCACTGCAGGAGGTGGGGCGGCCGGCCTCCTGCTCTGACATCACCTTGCCTGGATACAGCAGACATGCTGCATTCAGTGCTGTAATTAGATCACCATGCATGGTTGGTGACAGGTCCTCTTAAAGTGTTTTGGACCAAAAGACAAACCAATACCCCACAATTTGCTGCATATTGTACATGCGCACTTTTGGATCCCAAGGCGCGTGCCCAAAAAGCAGGACTGTGGAGTCGGAGTCGCTGCCCATTTTGGTGGAGTTGGAGTTGGAGTCGGTAGAAAATGTTCCGACTCCGACTCCTATAATATATAATGAATTGGGTCTAGTAGTTCAATGCAGAATGTGCTGAATATTATTATTATGAATTATTATTATGTTCTATCTAAATATCTTTATTATTATGTCATTATAATGATTAAAGCCTAATGTTACCATTGACCTACAATAATTTTATCACTTAAAAACGAGCCATGAATGAAGGAGTCGGAGTTGGAGTCTGAGTCGGAGCCAGGGAAATTCAAGAGTCAGAGTTGGAGTCGGTGGTTTGATTTACCGACTCCACAGCCCTGCTAAAAAGAATAAACATGTTAATTCTTTGCGCACAAAAGTGTGCGCTTTCCTCTGTAGACCCCATTATAAGCACTGGAATTATGCATCGCCTTTCAGACAATGTTGTATTCCAGCGCTTATTAGCGCGGGCACAGGAGGAGAAGCAGGATGTGATGTCACACAGGGGAGAAATAATCCTGTGTTCCTCTTCCCATGTGACATGTACTTTCACCTAGCAGTGTATCTGCGGCAGCTTTTGGCTGCCTGTAAATTCGCTGCGAAGCGAAATGAAAAGTCAACAGTAGAAAAATAAAAAATAACATACCTCTCCACAGAATCCCGGGACACGTCCAATCATTGCAAGGACCTGCCGGTAAAACAATCAGCTGATGCACAGCTGATCGTTTAAAAACTGGGCGGTAAAAAGCCGCCTAGCTTTTTTAAACGATCAGCTGATCGTTAAAAAAACGGCCGGCTTTTTACCGCCCAGTTTTTAAATATTCAGCTGTGCATCAGCTGATTGTTTTACTGGCCGGCTTTTAAACAATCAGCTGATGCATCAGCTGATTCAGGTCCTTGAACCTGACACATCATCTGATCGGAAAAACATAGCATGTGAATGTAGCCTAAGGGAGGTGAGAGGCACCTTAGTGTCACGTCAGAGCAATTGAAACCGTTTACATCAGCATGGTCTGTGGATGACCAACAAGCATACCTAACCCACACCACCATGTGGTCTAGGAGCATCAACGCTGGATGAGGGACCAGTGGGCTGTTCTCTGATGAAAGTCTATGCTGAGCAAAACTTATTGCTGCAACAGTGCTGGAGACATTAAAGGGATCCTTTCACCTCCGAAACGCCTCCTAAGCTATCAAAACGTGTCCCTGCACCATCCTATCACTAATCTCACACTTCTTTTGTCTCCTAAAAGTATCCTGTGAAAGTGGAGAAAAACGTTTTAATACTTACTCATTAGTGATTATAATTAGCAGGGGTTATGTTCTTTAGTCACCAGGGGGTGTTGTTTAGCAGCTCCAGGATGCAGCCTTCTTTCTGTCTGTGCTGCTGTGAAACTGAAACTGAAGGCAGGACTAATGATTTGCATTCTGTGAGTGATAGAGAGGGAGCAGAGCAAACACACAGAGTCAGGGTGGATCCTGGAGCTGCAAAACAGCCCGCCTTGGTGACTAAAGAATATAGTCACTGCTAATTATAATCACTAATGAGTGAGTATTAAAACGTTTTGATGCACTTTCACAGGATGCTTTTAGGAGACAAAAGAAGTGTGAGATTAGTGATGAGATACTGCAGGGAGATGTTTTGCTAGCTTAGGAGGCGTTTTGGAGGTGACGGGATGCCTTTAAGGAGAGTGCTATTCATCAGGCAGTTTTATCACCAGATGAGCCTTTGATGGTGGTGGTGTTACAGTATGGGCAGGTGTGTCAGATCAATTAAGAACTGCCCTACACTTAGTTAATGGTACAGTGACAAGCCCTGATTGAATAAAATAATCTCATTTTACCTCTGAATGAACAACACAGGCCTAATTTCAACTTTATTGGAAAGTGTAGGGCCAGGCTCACCTATGTTAAATGAGTGGTCCAGAAAAAGAAAGATACATATAATAGAGTATCTAGGCACACTTTTATATGAAGACTATGCAAAAGGAATGGATAATGCCAAATTAGCAGGTGCAAAACAAAACGTGTCCTTTTATTGTCACACAGGTAATTACACTGATCAACATTTCGGCTGACTTGGTCTTTTTTAAGGATCTAGTGTAGTAGAACTGCGGATACTGTCATTTAGGCGACTCTGCATTGACCTTATGTGAGAAAAGTAATTTGATCTCCAGGATGGTGGAATATAAGCAATTTAGCAAAAGTAACTGGAGAAAAGATCAGGGGGTATTGCCTGGGCAGGCTTGGAGCAAGGCCATACCTCCCTGAGCTTTGCTCCAGTCACTTTTGCTGAATTGCTTATACTCCACCATCCTCGAGATCTAATTCTCTCACATATGGTCAATGCAGTTATCTTTATACTGTGGGACCACTAGAGGACTTATACCCATTACTGTTGTTATACGTCTTGGTCTCTGGTGCTTCCTTAAAGGAGACCTGACATATCTCCACAGAGTCGCCTAAAAGACTGTGTCTGCAGTACTACTACACTAGATCCTTGAAAAAGGCCAAGTTGGCTGAAACGTGGATCAGTGTAATTAACTGTGTGACAATAAAAGGACACGTTTTGTTTTTCACCTGCAAATTGGCATTATCCATTCCTTTTTGCGTAATCTCCATATAAAGGTGTGCCTAGATACTCTATTATATATATATAATTTCAACTTCATGGATGACCATGCTACAGCTCGTCAAGGTTGCATCATTAGGGAACAGCTACTGTAGATATTAGGACATCAAAACAATAATCGCACCATAGTGCTGTAAACCATCACTGAAAGCGCAACTACACCCTTCAAACCCCTCCAGCACGTTACCTTCTCCATTGCAGACCAAGGTTGTGGCATCAAGAAAGACAGAGACAGCTAACCCTGACATCTAATAGCATGGGTACAGGTTACGGTATAAAGTGCATGGAATAGAGTCCAATATATAATAGTGGCATATTGGGGTATGAATTACAATAGTATATGGCAATTTATACAACGACAGTTGTACAGTGATAAGGTATTCTTTCAACCCTTCAGTGCCTAAAGTGTACTATAGACTGTTTCACAGACCCACTCACTCATCATCAACTGGAAGTCAGTTACATCATGTCAATGTCGGGGGCTCAGACACACATGATGCAGCAGCACACGTCTTCATCGTCAATCTGAAACTCAAAGCCATACAAAGTGGAACAATAACAAACAACAAATCTACATCTGTTAAGAAACAAGCTGTGTAAATATAAGAAATGCACTTCAACTACAAGCACACATTTTTACCCATGATAAAAATACTATACAAGAACACAGCTGGGGTGCCATGAACCATTTATGCCAAAGTAGTCAATCTTTGAATTTTTGAGCCAAGACACCTCCCAATGGAAACTCTTCAGTGCTGTTAGAAGGGTAAAGTACATCTATCCATACTACAATGTTCAGAAGTGTTTAAAATTTTGAAATGTTGATGAAAGGAGAAAGTGAATATAGCGAACATTTCATTGAACAATATTAGGAGTGTAAACAGTTCTTTTGTTTTCACCTCCATGGGAGCAAGTATTTCACCACCTCCTGGATATGGCCCATACTGTTTTAGAATTCTTGGAACAGTCACATTACATCCAACAGAAGAAGACCTACCAAAATTTGGCCAACTTTACATAATGGATATCATGGACACAAAGGAACACACTCAAATTAAAAGAAAATTTAAAAGGTCATCCTACATTAATAAACATTATTGCCGATCAATTGCAAACAATCCGCTGCTGCTTTTCGACTGCTACGTGATGTTGAACATGAGGAGATCAATGCTCTTCAAAACAAAAATGTAATACCAAACATTACAATGGCAATTAGGCAACATAGGATTAAAGATCCCAGACAAGACAACAAATCAATAGTGAGGGAAGTGACAGTTGTCTTTCAGAATGATGATGATGAGCCTCCCTTCAATAGAGACATACTAATTAATTTAAAACCAGATTCATACAACCCTCTTTATCTAAAAACACAACGAATTAGCATTATACATAGCAATTTTGCTATCGCCATGACAGCACCCACCGAGAGAGGGGATCCGCCCACAAGGACAGGAAACCTACAGATAAAAAGGGGCGGTCCCCCTCGCCTCCTCAGTTGGTTTCCTGTCATTCTGGGAGGAACCCACAGATGAAGTTCTTTATCTGGGGCCTGAAGCTGCTATGGAGGGCTGGTGGAGGTTTGTGGTATCCGGGGCCTGGAGGCAGCGTCAGGGGAGCCCTGGCCCTGCAGTCTCCCTCGTCGCCTGGTTCTGTCTGCACGACCCAGTGTCTGGGTGGTGCTGCTCTGGGTCGTGCGGGGAGCTGCCTGGGGCTGTCCCCGGTACTTGTCTCACGACGCAGGGTGGGTGGAGCGTGCAGTTGCCGCCCTGCGTAGCTGCCGGCCGGCATCCGGGGTTCCCAGTGCACATGCGCGCCGGCCAGCGGATCCGCCCTTTGAACCGGTAGTGCGCGTCACTTCCGGCGGTCTGGAGGAGGGCTATTCGAAGGCGGTGTCTGGGGCCTCGTGGCTGTGACCATCATGTCTTCCCCCAGGGATGCGGAGGGACACCCGGAGGGGGTCTGCCGGCCTGTGACCAGGAGAAATAGCAGCGGCAAGCAGGCTTCCAAGTCCAGTGCCTGTAAGGAGCGCCTCGCTGAAAGCTCTCAAGGCTCCAAACCCAAGGCTGGGTCTCCACCTCCTGAACCGGTACCAGTGTAGGCATTAAGGGTGAGTTATGCTTGTTCATACACTCTGCTAATTGCCAATCTTCTCTTTCTCCTTCTCTTTTCTCTTTGTTTCTTTTACTAGCCTAAGAAACGCTCTGACAAACAGAAACATAAGTTTTGTGCCTTGTGTGAACAGCTCCTGTCAGATGACTATGACAAGCGGTTATGCCACTCCTGTATTACTCAGATGCTTGATCGAAGAGGCCCCTATACGGACGGCAGACCTTAAGACCTTTATACGGGACGAGATCCGGACCTCCCTTTCCCAGATTCAGGAACCCTGTGTGCTTGCTTCTCTCAGCCAGTCTCCCTATCAGAGGTTGACTCCCAGGAGGAGGGTCTGGTTCATTCATCCCATTCAGGCTCCTCGTCTGAAGATGAGGGGGGTTCTTGTTTTGCTATACAAGATAATCTGGTTAAATCGGTATGGGCCACCATGGGGATTGTGGACGCTAAGGAAGCGAGGTCTGCTCAGGACGTTATGTTTGCTGGGTTGTCTCAGAAGAAGAGACGTGTTTTTCCTGTCATTGCGGCCATTAAATCCTTAGTCAGATCTGAATGGGAGACACAAGACTCTAGGGGTTTTTTACCCTCTTCCAAAAGAAAATACCCCTTTGATGATCTGGAGTTACTGAACTGGTCTAAGGTTCCTAAGGTGGATGCGGCAGTGGCTTCCTCTTCCAAAAGGAATGTGTTACCTTTGGAGGATGGCGGATTGTTGAGGGACCCCTCTGATAGGAAAGCTGATACCCTGTTGAAAAAATACTGGGAGAAGGGTATTGGGGCTCTTAAACTGGCCATTGCTTCTAATTGTGTAGCCAGTTCCCAGTTGGTATGGTTGGATCAGTTGGAACAACAGATTCGATCCGGGGTGCCCAGAAACAGGTTGTTGGCTGCTCTTCCTCAGATCCGGAGTGGCTCCATGTATTTGGCAGATGCTTCTGCAGATTCTCTCCGCCTGGCAGCTAGATCGACTGGGATCTCTAATGCCTTCCGCAGGTCTTTGTGGCTTAAGGAGTGGAAGGGGGACGCCCATGCGAAAACTTAAGTTATGTGCGATCCCGTGCGGGGGTGAGTACCTCTTTGGCTCCGTGCTTGATGGTATTCTCTCTAAGGCAGGAGAGGTGAAGAAGGGGCTCCCTAACCCTTCTATCCCTAACTACAGGAGAGCCTTCCGGAAACACCAGTATACCAGGCAACAGTCCAATCCCAAGTGGGAATCGGCAAGGAAAAGACAGAGAGGTGTTTATCACGGTGGTTCCTCATCCTCCAAGCCCCCGCCCAAGCGTAACTAATTCTGACCTACCTGTCGGTGGACGATTGGCACATTTTTTCCATCAATGGTCCCAAATTTCAAACAGCCAATGGATCCTTGGCCTAATTTCATCTGGCCTTAAACTTGATTTTGTGAGGGTCCCAGCGGACTCCTTTTTTCAAACTATCCTTTCTAGTCCTTGTCAGCAGCAAGCACTGGAATTGGAGGTCAAGGACTTGTTACATAAACATGTGTTGGTGCCGGTTCCGGGGGATCAGGAGGGAAGGGGTTTTTATTCCCCTTTGTTTCTGTTTTTTAAACCGGACGGTTCCTTTCAGACTATTATTCATCTTGTAAATTGAACTCCTTCCTCCGCTTCCAGTCCTTTAAAATGGAGTCCATTCAATCTGCCATTCACCTTCTATTCCCTAGGTGTTTTATGGCTGTGCTCGACTTAAAAGACGCTTATTATCATCTGCCTTTTCACCCAGCACACCAGAAGTTCCTCCGCGTAGCGGTGGTCTTGGAGGGTCAGGTTCGCCATCTGCAGTTTGCCGCCATGCCGTTTGGTCTTTCCAGTGCTCCTCGGGTTTTTACCAAGGTGATGGCGGAGGTTATGGCATATGTGAGACAACAAGATGTTCTCATAATTACGTATTTGGATGATTTTTTTGGTTGTTGGGGACTCTGTGGGGTAGTGTACTTCCCGTCTGATTCGTGTCAAGTCCTCCCTACAGGCCTTGGGATGGCTCATCAATGTCCTCAAGTCACGGCTCCGTCTGGTTCAGGTCCAGATTTTTTTGGGGCTCCTGTTGGACTCTCTTGCCCAGAAATGTTTTTTACCGGCAATCAAGGTCTCTGCGGTGAGGAGCAAGGTGGCGGAGGCCATGACCAAGCCGTCGCTGTCTCTGCGTCGGGCCATGTCTATCATGGGGACTCTGTCGTCCTGCATTCCGGCTGTCCCGTGGGTACAGTTCCACTCTCGATGTCTCCATCAGGATGTGCTCAAGGCTGGGGACTCTCTGCAGGGTCGTTTAGAGGCTCGTCTCCATCTGTCCCGGGCCTCCATTGCCTCTCTGTCCTGGTGGATGGATCCTCGTCACCTGACTCTGGGGTGCCCTGGTCATTACTCCGGACTGTGTTCTGACAACCGATGCCAGTCCCTTGGAGTGGGTGGCTCATTTGGGACCTCGCCTGGACCAGGGTCGGTGGTCTCCAGAGGAAGTGTTGGGGTCTTCCAATTTGCGGGAGTTACGGGCAGTCCAGTATGCGCTCCTCCAGTTTTTACCCCACTTACGCAACTCCCATGTCAGGGTTCAGTCGGACAACACCACCGTAGTGGCTTACCTGAATCACCAGGGGGTGGACATGGTCACCTTCCTTACTGGCTACCGCAATCTCGATATTTCAGCTAGCAGAGGTCCATTTTCTCTCCCTGATGGCCCTACATATCCGGGGGGTCGACAATGTCAGAGCCGACTTTCTCAGCCTCCATTGACCCTCCGTTCCTGTTAGTTTTCCATGATAGGTTGGTTCTTAAGACAGATCCCTCGTATCTCCCTAAAGTCTCCTCGAAGTTCCATAGAGGCCAAGAAATCATTCTGCCCTCCTTCTGTGACAATCCCACTAGCCCTGAGGAGTTGACCTATCAGACCTTAGATGTTCGGAGGACTGTGCTTGAGTATATTTCTAGGACTCAGCCCTGGAGGAAGTGTAGGGCCTTGTTTGTTTCATTCCAGGGGCCTCGGAAGGGAGCTCGTACCATTAAAAACACCATCTCCAGATGGATCCGGGAGGCTGTCTGCTTGGCCTATTCTTCAAAAGGTGAGCAGCCGCCGGCCGGTATTCATGCCCATTCCACTCGTGCCATGTCTGCCTCCTGGGCTGAACGAGCAGATGTGTCTCTTGAGTCTATTTGTAGGGCTGCTACTTGGGCTTCACCGTCTACCTTTTTTTCGGCACTATCGCCTTGACCTCTCCTCTTCGTCTGACCTTGACTTCGGGAGGACGGTTCTTAATACTGTGGTCCCTCCCAGGTGATGGTCTCTGCAAGTCTCTCGGTGGGGGCTGTCATGGTGATAGCAAAATCTGAGATTACTTAACGGTAGTCGTATTTTGTGGAGTCCATGACAGCACCCACTCACTTCCCACCCTTTCTTTTCCTTTTTTGACATGATAGTCTGTTGTTGTTCTTAGTATTGCTTTCATGTGTTGTCACTTGCCACTGGTGGCCACTTATTGCCTGGGGTTTTGTGTGCCCCTCTTTTTCACGTCTTGCGGTGCTGGTCTTCTCGTATTGTGATTTATTGTGTTTGTGTATTTATTCGGTTGTGGCGGTTCCTCCAATTTCTCTGTAACCCAACTGAGGAAGCGAGGGGGACCGCCCCTTTTTATCTGTAGGTTTCCTGTCCTTGTGGGCGGATCCCCTCTCTCGGTGGGTGCTGTCATGGACTCCGCAAAATACGACTACCGGTTACCGGTAAGTAATCTCAGATTTAAATGCCCTGCTATATCCAATGTTTTTTCTTTATGGAGAGCAAGGTTGGCATGACGGTCTAAAACACCAGGTAAGTAGTGAACAAAGGATCACCCAACATCGGTACTACAGCTACATATTATCCGTAAGGAATTAATTAATTTCACTACTCAATATTAGCAAACTGACCCAGCAATATTTGGTAGATGCAAACGTCAAAATCGAGGCAAATCGTCTTCATTACAACAAAATGCGCCGAAAAGATTTAAAATTTGAAGAAGGAAGTAATCTTCAACAACATCTTATGAAAAAATCATTTGAAAAAGGCATCCAATTGGAAATACTTTAATTTTGCCTTCATCTTTTGTAGAAAGTCCAAGAAATATGCAAGAGCGCTACCAAGATGCTATGTCTATAGTTGCCAAGTATGGTCAAACAGATTTGTTTGACCATGATGCCAGGTAGACTGAAATTATGCAAAATTTAGAACAGTAGCAACATGCAGAACATATGCCAGACTTGGTTGTACATGTCTTTAAAATGAAACTAGATTTCCTATTAACAGATATCAGCAATGGTTTATTCGGAGAGGTCACCACAGTTGTCCATGTCATCGAGTTTCAAAAGTGCGGTTTTCCACATGCTCATATTTTGATTATTCTTGAAAATGATTCTAAAATAAGGATTGAAGACAACATTGTATGGGCAGCAATTTCAGATCCATACAAATACATCCCTTCAGCTCCACAA
Source organism: Allobates femoralis (assembly GCA_033576535.1). Classification (NCBI taxonomy): domain Eukaryota; kingdom Metazoa; phylum Chordata; class Amphibia; order Anura; family Aromobatidae; genus Allobates; species Allobates femoralis. Next base: position 697,266,506 of record JARQOC010000003.1, on the reverse strand, counting down.
CTTTATTAAAAACATGATTCACTGTCCCTGTGGTGAAGCCAATTCTAACTCTCTGTGCATAGATAATGGCAAGTGTAACAAAAGATTTCCAAAGAAGGTGCAAAATACACTAGGAAAAGGATGGCTATCAAAGTTACAGAAGAAACATTAGCAGAGCATACCAACAATATTCAAAGTTACCGTAATTGACAATTCATGGGTTGTTTCATATAACCCCTACTTGCTCAAAAAATACAACTGCTATATTAATGTTGAAATTTGAGCATCCTTTCAAAGTGTTAAAGGGAACCTGTCACCTGAATATACCCCCTACACTATCACTGCCTGTCCCTACACCTTCCTAGCTGCTCCCTATCCCTCTCTGAGGTAAATGGGCCCTATAAAACAGCAGAAATATAACTGATAGCAGTCCCTGAGGCTGGGGACTGAAAAGGCGGCGCCAGGCTCCATTCAGCACTCCTCCATGCAGCAGTACACACCCCGCTGGGTGGCATTATTGTTTCTTCATCGCCACCTCTTTCATTTGGAATCTCCCGCCCTCTTTACACCTATCATGCCCCAGCCGCTACGTCACATCCGGCGCGGTGCATTATGGCCTTGATTACGTGATCGGCTCCGCGCATGTGCAATGCGCTTATTGAGGCTGGGCCGATCACGTGATCAGGCCCATAATGCACTGGGGCCGACCACGTGATTGGCCCCATAATGCACCATGCCGAATGTGACATAGCAGCCGGGGCATGAAGGTATAAAGAGGACGGGAGATTCCAAATGCCCATTTACCTCAGAGAGGGATAAATAGGGAGCAGCTAGGAAGGTGTAGGAACAGGTAGTGATAGTGTAGGGGCTTAGATCCAGGTGATAGGTTCCCTTTAAGTATGTGTTTAAATATGTATACGAAGGACACAACAAGGCTAATATTGAAATTGCTCAAAAAGATATCAAGCACGATGAAACAAACCAATGTATCGATTCAAGATATTTCAGTTTGCAGGAACCTGTGTGGAGAATATTTGCTTTTCCAATGCACGAACTGTCTCATGCAGTCATTCACCTAGCGGTACACCTACCTAACTCATAGCCACTATATTTTCATAAAGAGGATCCCGTTGATAACAATTCCACACTAAAGGCATACTTCAACCTTAATAAGATTGACCAAAATGCACATGAATATTATTACTGAGAAATTAGTGATCACTTCGTTTGGAAACAAGTCAAATGGGAACCAAGAAAGTGAGGAGGCAAAAAAGCACTACGAAGAATTGATACGATTAGTATAAAAGACCAATAACGATATAATTTATGTTTGTTGTTCTTGCATATAAATGCCTCAACAAGTTTTCAGAACATTACATCTGTAAATGGTGCTACACATCAAACATTTAAATATGCTACACTAGCACTAGGACTATTAATTGATCGCAGTGTGTGGTGAAGTACTATAGATGCCACCATTCTTAACATGCTTAAACAACTTTGGGAGATGTTTGCTTACATATCTATTTACAGGCCCCCCACAAATTTATTGGAGTTGTGGAATGAGTTTAAGAAAGATTTTTTAAAAGACTATTGTCGCAGATACGTAACAAAACACAATATAACATTAATTGTGAAGGCCATGCTATGAAAGATGTGCAAAATGAGCTGCCAATCCATGGGAAGTCTTTTGCTGATTTCAATTTACCACAACCAGCAAACAAACAAGGCAGATTCAAGATGACTATGATAAAGTTTATAAGTTAGTGAGATCCACAGAGATTAAGGAAACTCTCAATCAGGAGCAACATTTTGCCTGCGATGCCATTGCTCAAGCTTTAAAAGACAGCAGTTTAACAGTAAAGTGCATCTTTATTGATGGTCCTGGTGGCAGTGTCAAAACCTACCTGTATGATCTACTCATACACTATGTAAGAGGACAAGAAGACGTTGTGTCACCTACAGCCACATCAGGAAAAGCCACTAACCTGCTACGATGGGAATCAACAATGCACTCTCTTTATGATATATCAATCAACAAAACTTCTGTTTCCAGGATTAACCTTGATACAAATGCATTGAATGTCATAGATAGACTTCTGTGAGATGTAATAACAATACATGTTGCTGACAAAAATCAAGTACTCTTTGGTGATAAAGTTTTCATTCTTGGAGGAGACTTCAGACAATGCCTTCCCGTACTTGCAAATACCACAAAATCAGAAATCGTAGACTGCTGTCTTAAGTATTCAAAACATTGCAAAAACTTTACAAGACTGACGCCATTCAATAACATGGACTTGAGTGATCCTGAATATAGCAGTTGATTGCTCATACTAGGAAACGGTGAGCTGTCAAACACAACCTTGGAGATGATGTAGTAGTAATTCCTCCAGACATTCTGTGCACTGGCTGTAAAGTTACAAACCTCTTTGGAGAAAGGATTCTCATTGACGCTGATGACAAAGAAAATACTACAGTATGTTTTTGCTGTCTATAATCTAGCCTTATCAACTAATCTAAATTATTTTAATCTGATTCTTTTTTACAGTTAAAAAAAAATCAAAACAACCGACTGCCAATTAGTGATCTGCGTCACTGATCAGCGCTCAATGGCTGCAAGATACAAATAGGGGAGAAAAATTTGACAGGAAAAAAAGTCCTGGCCTAAAGCAAACACAGACCTCAATCATTGATATGCGTCACTAATTAGCGGTCAGAGGCTACAGGTTGCATGCACAGAGGTGGTGCAAACGGAAAAACTGCCAAAAATGTAGCAATCAAGTACTGTTTAGCGCTCAATGGCAGAAGGGGGGAAGGGATTTTGGATAGTGGGGAAGGGGGGAAAGGGGTGAAAGGGATTGGGGTGGATTAGAAAATGGCAGCAGATAGGAACAGGTCAGGAACATATCTTCTATCCACATTCTTCTTTCTTCAATCAGACGCAGCACAAGAAATGGTGACACAGGCTAAAATAGTCTGTGGCACACAAATGTCACGGTGTAGGGAATAATGATAAGAGAATGGCAGTTACGGGCAAGGTGACTAGGGAAGACTAGTCTGACCCTAGTCTAGGAACCCTGAATGGCCTTGATCCCGAAGGGATCTCTGAGGGTGAGATGTTTTGGGCCTCCAGCCTCTCCCTAAAACTCCTCCACCAGCCATGCGCTATTTCCCCCTCACCTCCCTCCACAGAACTGGGATACAGCAACTCCAAAGGAAAGGACATCAGTCACACAAACACACAGGTCAGCACAGCACGGCTTCCAGGCATAGAGTGAAACTCTATCAGCAGCACCACCTGGTGGAAGGAAAGGCTACTTAAAGGCTAGGGGGAGGGCAGTTCAGGTGAGTCACACATTAACCCCTCCACCAGCAGTTGAACCTAATAGTGAATGCAGTTCTGGAGTACAACACAGGAGGCAAAGACCCTCACAACCGTCAACCATTCACATACACAGCAGTATCCAGCAATGTCAGCGCCAACTAAGCGCGTGACAACAAATCCCAGGAGATCCGGTTGCAGAACAGTACAGTAGTACAGTAATTGCTCTATTCACATCTCTAAGCTAGAATGAGTAAGAGAAGAGCACTGTGTCCTTGCTCACGCATTGGTGTGATCGGACATCATTGTCCCATCACTCCAATCAGTGCAGGGGCTGGTGACGCCACAATTGCCAGGCTTAAACTATGATCGGGCCTGTACTAGCAACAATCATGACTGGACTTCAATGTTTCAGACAATTTAATTGACATTGAAACATTGCAATTACTGTGATTGGCAGTTCAAAATTGCTCAGCCAATCATAGCGATCGAAGGTGTAGGGAGACAAGCGCAGATGCTCTGCTATCAAAAACAGCAGGAACCGTCACTTGTTCACAGTGGCTTTTGCCACGGTGGCGCATTTTAGCCAGGATGTACAGTAGGTCTGAAACTACTTCCCAACCAAGACGTATGGATACATATAAGGTTGTGAAAGGATTAAAAAGTTGTACTTAAAATTGAAGAAAACTATTTTTTTCTGAATATTGTAAGATAGAAAAAGAAAAAAACCAAGACTACCTGTACCCCAAAAAACAACTATAAAAAATTTATGGGAATACATACAATTTATACAAACTTAAAGCCTCGTTGTACATAATAATAATAATAATAATAATAATAATAATATAATCATGTTTACGGTATTTATATAGCTCCAACATATTCCGCAGCGCTTAACAATTCAAAGTTCATGTTTAAACAATCATAAGAAATAGTTATTAGAAAATACAATATAATGCAGAAAACAATACAATACAGTACAGAGCATAATACAATACAATAATTAGAGCAAAACAATGACAGCCCTACTCATAAGAGCTTACAACCTAACAATGAGGTGGGGGTGACATAAAGCACAGGTGCTTATTTACAATGATGGTATAGTCAACCTGAGGAGATGGGGAACCGTTAGGAGCAGTATAAGTGGCTACGAACTATTATTTGTGATGCATTGCACTGGTGGAGCGGATAGGCTATGTCTAGATGACTGACTAGGGATCATGATAGGCCACCCTAAAAAGGTGTGTTTTTAGGGATCGCCTGAAACTATGTAAGTTGTGGATACATCTAATTTCTTTGGGTAGAGCATTCCAAAGAATTGTTGCAGCTCGTGAGAAGTCTTGAAGCTGGGAGTAGGAGGTTCGGATTAATGCAGAAGTTAGTCTAAAGTCCCTTCCAAAGTGAAGAGAAAGGGCGGGTTGATATTGCAATATTGCTGAATTTACTTTGGTCATTAAGGCCCAGAATACATGCAGGATAAGGGAATGCAATACAATGCTAGTGCTGCACCCCCTTTCTCAGCATCAGTGGGATTCTTTACAGAGCTCTGCCAATCACAGACTAATGGTATATCTCAGGCGGCCGTCACACGGTGCAATATCTTGAACGATATTGTTTAAGCGATTTGCTTTTTGATCGCTTAAGCGATATCGTTTGTGCATCGCTACGTGCGATCAAACGATTTTACAATGTAAAATCGCTTGATCGTGTCATGGCAGATATGAGAGCCGGAGCTCATATCAAGCGATAAACGCTTGTTCAATCTGCTTCATCGTGGTGTGTGACACCACGATGAACGATCTCCCAGCGGCAGAGCCTATGCTGGGAGATGGTATCTATGGTAAACGTCGGGTTACTAAGCGCCGCGCGGCGCCTAGTAACCCGATGTGTACCATAGTTACCAGCGATCTCGCTGGCCCACATCGCTATTGAGTCTGTGTGACATCTCACCAGCGATGTGAACGATATTATTAGCGATCGCGCGTACACGTGATCGCTTACAATATCGCTCACGATATTGCACCGTGTGACGGCCGCCTTAAGGCCACTTTACACACACAGATATCTGTGACCAACTTCTGAACAGATCTCTGGTTGCAGTGAAATCATGGACACATTGTTACATTTGTACACAGCCACAAAATCTAATAATATGTCCATGATTTCACTACAACCAGAGATCTGTTCAGAAGTTGGTCACAGATATCTAAGTGTGTAAAGTGGCCTTTAGCAACATGTCCCGCCACTTCATCAAGCGGCCATTTTTTATTTTTCCTCCATTTCTCAGTAACAAAACGTTTTTATTTTTCTTTTAACATAGACATGTTGTTTCTTGTGGGACGACATGTACTTTGAATTACCCAATTTATTTCAGCACATAGAAACAAAAGACAATTTGCAAACGACAAATGGTGCATTTCTTCTGGGGTGCTCGATTTCACTGATGCTCCTGTGTCTCTCATGCGTTTTTGACGCTGACAGTGGCTTTAGTAATAGAATTGAGATTCTTTCCCATGTCCAGTTACTTAAAGATAGTTTAAACCAATCATAAACTTGTACTAATTAAAACCATTACATGGAGCAATCGTGCTGCAGACAAGGAGGGTAAAAAAAGAGAACGGATTGAACAAACATAGAAAGAAACAATGCTTTAGAAAATATCAATCATTTGTAAAAGTTTTGTATATAAAAATTAAGGCATATATGAGTGTGAGGTTGGCAAAAAGAACATTAACCATTTAAATATTAAACATGTATAAATTAATAGGGATTTGTGTCTGTTGATCAAACAAGTACGAAAGTGTCAAAGATAAGTTTTTAAATCTACAAAAACATTATGTGAAACTCTGATGTATATTGAATGCTTATACTTATATTTTGTCTTATGTTAGGAATCTTGTTTTATATATATATATATATATATATATATATATAATATAATGTTATAGAAATTTTATTCTTATGTTTGATAGTATATAATCACCTATAGTCTATATCCATTATATTATCCATTTTAATCACTATGTAGTATGTGTTATATTACTGGCAGATGTAGCAGAATAGTTATCTTTCAGGGTACCTTTACACTCCGCTTCAACATGGTGGAAACAACCGGGTAGATGAGACAAATGTATCTTGCACCGCCTAATCAACCCGAGGTAGCGGCGTGTAAAGGCGGTTGTTTCAGAGCCGAGCTCTAAAACAGGTTGATTTCAACCTGGTGGTAACGGCGTGTAAGTACGGTAGTGTAAGGTTTATTCGTCACCTAGATAACTCCCCGGGGCGTGACACAGCCTCCGGGAAACCACCCCCCTTCAGCGATCATTGGAGGAAGCTCCTGCGTTACGATTGGTAGTAGCTGCATAGGGCGGCATATTTAAGGAGCTGACCAGTCACACTACACAATTGCTCGAGTGTCATGTATTAGTCAGCCTCCTGCGCTGGCTGCCCAATCATGATGCTATTGCTTTGTCCTATCAGCGTACGAAATTCTCGTAATCCACAATTCTGGCACGCCTATGTGTTGTCCCTGCTGCACCAGGTCCTCCCATATTACCCTCTGTAGTGGAGTGTAAATGAGGTAAGGTGCTTTTCAGAAGGTAACTTTAGGCACCCGGCGGTGCATCCAGAGATAGATTCAACCTTCTGTAAAGCACCTTATAGTGGCGTGTAAAGGCGGTGCGGGTACCGTTTGTAACCGTTGCTGCGTGCTCGTGCACGTGAAGCACCCGGTTGTTTCCACCATGTTGTAGCGGCATGTAAAGGTACCCTCAAGGCTAAGTTGTGTGAGACGGTGCGTAGGCATGGGGGAGTGATCCTCCTTAAACTCCCTCGTACATATTCCAGTAAATTTTATCTATCTAGCCCTGCTTTTCTCTCATGGGAAGATATCCCCTACGCACAGGTGTTAGAAGTTTCTGTGGTTCTCAAGCTAGACACTGGCTTGCCTTAGAAGGTGATGCTTTAGGTGTCTTCGTGCATACGTGTACATATATATATATATATATATATATATATATATATAGATATATACAGTATTGGCCAAAAGTATTGACACCCCTGCAATTCTGTCAGATAATACTCAGTTTCTTCCTGAAAATTATTGCAATCACAAATTCTTTGGTATTATTATCTTCATTTAATTTGTCTTCAATGAAAAAACACAAAAGAGAATGAAGCACAAAGCAAAACATTGATCATTTCACACAAAACTCCAAAAATGGGTCGGACAAAAGTATTGGCACCCTCAGCCTAATACTTGGTTGCACAACCTTTAGCCAAAATAACTGCGATCAACCACTTCCGGTAACCATCAATGAGTTTCTTACAATGCTCTGCTGGAGTTTTAGACCATTCTTCTTTGGCAAACTGCTCCAGGTCCCTGATATTTGAAGGGTGCCTCCTCCAAACTGCCATTTTTAGATCTATCCACAGGTGTTCTATGGGATTCAGGTCTGGACTCATTGCTGGCCACCTTAGAAGTCTCCAGTGCTTTCTCTAAAGCCATTTTCTAGTGCTTTCTGAAGTGTGTTTTGGGTCATTGTCCTGCTGGAAGACCCATGCCCTCTTTGGGAGACCCAGCTTTCTCACACTGGGTCCTACATTATGCTGCAAAATTTGTTGGTAGTCTTCTGACTTCATAATGCCATGCACACGGTCAAGCAGTCCAGTGCCAGAGGCAGCAAAGCAACCCCAAAACATTAGAGAACCTCCGCCATGTTTGACTGTAGGGATCATGTTCTTTTCTTTGAATGCCTCTTTTTTTCTCCTGTAAACTCTATGTTGATGCCTTTGCCCAAAAAGAGAGAACATTCTTCCAAAACGTTTAAGGCTTTCTCTGGTAAGTTTTGGCAAACTCCAGCCTGGCTTTTTTATGTCTCGGGGTAAGAAGTGGGGTCTTCCTGGGTCTCCTACCATACAGTCCCTTTTCATTCAGACGCCGACAGATAGTACGGGTTGACACTGTTGTCCCCTCGGACTGCAGGGCAGCTTGAACTTATTTGGATGTTAGTCGAGGTTCTTTAACCACCATCCACACAATCTTGCGTTGAAATCTCTTGACAATTTTTCTTTTCCGTCCACATCTAGGGAAGTTAGCTACAGTGCCATGGGCTTTAAACTTCTTGATGACACTGCGCACGGTAGACACAGGAACATTCAGGTCTTTGGAGATGGACTTGTAGCCTTGAGATTGCTCATGCTTCCTCACAATTTGGTTTCTCAAGTCCTCAGACAGTTCTTTGGTCTTCTTTCTTTTCTCCATGCTCAATGTGGTACACACAAGGACACAGGACAGAGGTTTAGTCAACTTTAATCCATGTCAACAGGCTGCAAGTGTGATTTAGTTATTGCCAACACCTGTTAGGTGCCACAGGTAAGTTACAGGTGCTGTAAATTACACAAATTAGAGAAGCATCACATGAGTTTTCTAACAGTGCCAATACTTTTGTTCACCCCCTTTTTATGTTTGGTGTGGAACTATATCCAATTTGGCTTAGGACAATTATTTTTGTGTTTTTTTCATTGAAGACAAATTAAATGAAGATAATAATACCAAAGAATTTGTGATTACAATCATTTTCAGGAAGAAACTGAGTATTATCTGACAGAATTGCAGGGGTGTCAATACTTTTGGCCAACACTGTATATCTTTTTGCCACATTTCAGGCTTCAAACATAAATATGTAAATTCTAATTTTTTTGTGAAGAATCAACAAGTGGGACACAATCGTGAAGTGGAATGAAATGTTTTGGATATTTAAATTTTTTTTAACAAATACAAAATGAAAAGTGGGGTGTGCAATATTATCCCCATTACTTTCAGTGCAGCATACTCACTCCAGAAGTTCAGTCAGGATCTCTGAATTATCCAATGTTGTCCTAAATGACTGGTAATGATAAATAGAGTCCACCTGTGTGTAATCAAGTCTCCGTATAAATGCACCTGCTCTGTGATAGTCTCAGGGTTCTGTTTCAAGTGCAGAGAGCATCATGAAGACCAAGGAATACACCAGGCAGGTCTGAGATACTGTTGTGGCGAAGTTTAAAGCCGGATTTGGATGCAAAAAGATTTCCCAAGTTTTAAACATCTCAAGGAGCACTGTGCAAGTGATCATATTGAAGTGGAAGGAGTATCAGGCCACTGCAGATCTACCAAGACTTGGCCGTCCCTCTAAACTTTCATCTCGAACAAGGAGAAGACTGATCAGAGATGTAGCCAAAAGGCCCATGATCACTCTGGAAGAACGACAGAGATCTACAGCTGAGGTGGGAGAGTCTGTCCATAGGACAACAATCAATCGTACACTGCACAAATCAGACCTTTATGGAAGAGTGACAAGAACAAAACAATTTCTCAAAGATATCATAAATGTCTCGTTTGAAGTTTGCCACAAGCCACCTGGGAGACACACCAAACGTGGAATAAGGTGCTCTGGTCAGATGAAACCAAAATCAAAATTTTTGGCCACAATGCAAAACGATATGTTTGATGTAAAAGCAACACAGCTCATCACCCTCAAAACACCATCCACAAACATGGTGGTGGCAGCATCATGGTTTGGGCCTGCTTTTCTTCAGCAGGGGCAGGGAAGATGGTTAAAATTGATGGGAAGATGGAAGGAGCCAAATACAGGACCATTCTGGAAGAAAACCTGTTGAAGTCTGCAAAAGACCTGAGACTGGGACTGAGATTTATCTTCCAACAAGACAATGATCCCAAACATAAAGCAAAATCTACAATGAAATGGTTCAAAAATAAACATATCCAGGTGTTAGAATGGCCAAGTCAAAGTCCAGACCTGAATCCAATCGAGAATCTGTGGGTGTCTGGTGGTGCTGGGTGCCTGGTGCTGCTGGATGCCTGGTGCTGCCGGATGCCTGGTGCTGCTGGGTGCCTGGTGGTGCCTGCTGCTGCCAGGTGCTTGGTGGTCCTGGGTGCTTCATTGTGCCTGGTGCTGCCGGGTGCCTGGTGTTGCCGGATGCCTGGCGCTGCTGGGTTCCAGAGACTGGGAGCCACAGAGAAAGAAGCTGCCGAGTACATGGTGCCGGTGACCGGGAGCTGCAGAGGAAGAAGCTGCTGAATGCCTGGTGCCGGAGATTGGGAGCCGCAGAGGAAGAAGATGCCTGGGGCCTTGTGCCTGGTGCCGGAGCCCGGGAGCCGCTGAAGAAGAATCTGCTGGGTACTTGGTGCCAGAGACCGGGAGCCGCAGAGGAAGAAGCTGTCGAGTGCCCAGTGCCGGAGACCGGGAGCCGCAGAAGAAGAAGCTGCCGGGTGCCTGGTGTTGGGTGCCTGGTGCCGGAGGGCCGGGAGCCGCAGAGGAAGAAGCTTCCTGTTGCTGGGTGCCTGAGACCGGGAGCCGCACAGGAAGAAGCTGCCTGGTGCCGGGTGCCTGGTGCCAGTAAGCAGGAGACCGGGAGCCGCAGAGAAAGAAGCTGCTGGGATCAGGAGTGTGGAATAAGGTAAGGCGCCCTTACAGCCGAAGATAGCAGCCTGGGGGACAGAGTGTGATGGATGAATGGATGGATGGATAGGGTGGCACGGAAGAGGGGCAGAATGGGATGGATGGGTGGTGGGGCAGCATGGAAGAGGGGGGAGAATGGATGGATGGGGAAGGTACATGGATGGATGGGGAGAAGGTACATGGATGGATGGGGGGATAGAGGGAGAAGGTACGTGGATGAATAGAGAGGAGAAGCTACATGGATCGTGGGGGGAGAAGCTACATGTATTACCTATACACACACACTGACACTATATACAGAGTTCTTGTGTATAATGTCAATGGCGAACTTTGCATTACCTGTACACTGACACTATATACTGAGCTCCTGTGTATACAGGGCCGCACCGTCCATTGGACAAGGTGAGCCCTGTCATTCAGGCGGCAGCCGGCAGGGGGAGCGGCAGTGCAGAAGGGGGCGGCGCCTCATGCACACAGCCTCCCCCTGTCATGGCGCCGGCCGCGCACCGGAGGTAAGCGGCGACCCGGGGAGAGAGGCACAGAAGGGGCGGCAGCGCTGCCCGCGAGTCAACAGCACCCCCCCCCCCCGGTACTCACGGCCGCGGGCGGCAATGACTGCCGGTGCTGCGGCTCAGGCGGCTCAGGCGGCAGAGGGGGCGGCAGTGCTGGGCTCCAGTAGCACCCCCCCCCGTAATCGGTGCCGCGGCTCAGGCGGCAGAGGGGCTTGGTGCACCCCTGTGTGTATAATGTCACTGGTGATCACTGTATTACTTTGACACTGACCCAATATACAGAGCTTTTTTACATTTTTATTAATTTAGTATTATTTGTCACTATGTGGTGGCATTATGTGCTTTGGTCATGACATGACGATATTTGTCCCTTGTATGTGGTATTATTCGGTGACTATATAGTGTGGTCTTATGGTGTGGCAATATTCATATCTTGTATGTGGTAGCATTTGATCACTATGTGGTGGTATTATGTGCTTTGGTTATGGTGTGGCAGTATTTGTGTCTAGTATGTGGCATTATTTGGGCACTAGGTCATGGTAATATGTGATTTGGTCATGGTGTGGTGGTATTTCTGATTTCTATCTGGCAATATTAGGTCTTGGTAGAGTGGATTGTGGTCGGTCATTTGTTTTATCTGATATCAATAAGTGGAAACTTCTAAATTTATAATAGATATTAAATACTTGGATGTTTAACCCCTCCCTGTCCTGTGATACAGCAGCAGAGATGCAGTTACAGAGGTTCACCAGAGAAAGCAAGTTGAGCATTTGGTGAGATTTTCACCTCAGTATTTATAAGAGAAACCAGTAGAGGGTGAGAAATGCATGAAAAATGTACCTCTATAGTACTCCATACTGTATAATGCACACCTCCATAGGACTCCATCACATATAATGCACCCCATAGTGCGCCATACAATATAATTCACCCTCATAGTACTCCATATAGTATAATGCACCCCCATAGTACTCCATACAATATAATGCACCCCTTTAAGACTACATACAATATAATGCACCACTCCATACGACTCCATCACATATAATGTACCCCTCCATAGGACTCCATCACATATTAATGCACCCCCATAGGACTCCATCACATATAATGCACCCCCATAGGACTCACCTCTCTCCTCGGTCCTCAATGCTCTCTGCTCTCAGCTCTGGTCTCCCTAGCATGTGTCTGTTGCTCTGCAGGACCTGGGCAGCGCCAGCTCTCATTGATGACGTCAATGTTCCACGATGTCCTGATCTGCAGAGCGGCAGACAGCAGCGATCAGCCTAGCTACAGAAGCAGGAGCGGCATCTGTGGGGAACCCACGCTAGCGCGGGTGCCCTCCGCCGATGCCACCCTCTGGTTACCACTCCTGGGGCAACCTATTCAGGTGGACTCATGATATGTGTGCCCCTGCGAGGAGGGAGAATGGAGCTGTCAGGCTTCTAGGGGGCTGCCCCCCCTGACCCTCGCTGGTTACGTCCATGGACACAACATTTACCCTGATACAAAGATAGTAAGACCTTTTCAGCAGAAGCGCTGCAGTTAGGGTCATCAAAAAATAATATCATTGTAGCTAAAAAATCATCCAAATCATTAAACCATGGGTCGCTTGATCATTGGATTCACCCAGGCAAGCGCTCGAGAGGTCAGCAGCATAATTATACACAATACTATAGATGTATCAGTATGAAAGCGGTCAGCATGCACAGACTGATTCACAAATCCACAAAATTTGTCACGATCGCCATTATATATGAGCGGTGGCAACTTAGGTGGGCTAGCCTGGGGTGGTTGCAAAGAAGGTAATACCACTCGCAGGGGTGCACCAAGCCCCACTGCCGCCTGAGCCGCGGCAGTGATTACCGGGGGGGGGGTGCTGGTGGAGCCCAGCGCTGCCGCCCCTTCTGCCGCCCCTTCTGCAGCCACTGCCGCCTCAGCCGCGGCATTGATTACCGGGCGCCGCAGTGATTACCAGGGGGGGGGGGGTGCTGGTGAAGCCCAGCGCTGCCGCCCCTTCTGTACCGGTCCTGCGGTGCGTGGGGTGAGCGGCCGGCGCCATGACAGGGGGAGGCTGTTTGCATGAGGCGCCGCCCCCTTCTGCACTGCCGCTCCCCCTGCCTCTTGCCGCCTGAATGACAGGGCTCACACTGTCCAATGGACGGTGCGGCCCTGACCACTCGTATCATCATTTGCGTACTTATGTCCTGAAAAGTCTGTCCATACTGGGACGCTAAGCCAGAAAGTTTCCTTTCCTGGGCCGCCAATCGAGCACTCTTGTCCTGCAAAGCTTGTTCAAACACTTGCCCATTGTGTTCAGTGCCTCTCAAGTTTGTTTTGCAGACCTCCCACATCTTTTTGCAGAGATCTAATCATGACAAACACTTGCTTTAATTTAGATTCAGCAGTCATTGCCTCAGCAGCTTCCTTTAACGGCTCAGGAATCTTTTTGCGCGAGGCAAGACACATGTGAAGCAAAATTTATCGGTCAAAAAGGTCTGTATTGTAACACACAGTGATTAGACAAAGAAGGTTCAGTGGAAAATAAAAGTTCAAAAACACACAGTGAAAATGCTAAATGAAGCCTTTTAGGAAAATGTCTCTTGAGAATCACACAGGAATAAGCAAATAGCAGGGCAGTCTTTTAAGCTCTGTACCACTAGGAGATGCTGAGAAAGGAAAGTCAATGGCAAAGTTCACTCAGAGAGATGCTGTAGCACAGTTAATAACTCAGTACCACACAGGAGGCCTGGTAATGGTAGTCTCTGAAAAACCAAGTCCAGAACCAGATGCAATGCATATTTACTAAAAGGTCCCATACACTAAACAGTCCCGTACACTGCTACTGCATCATTAATAAATGAGGAAGGCACAGGGAGCTTATGAAGCAACAAGCTTATGTGACACAGGGCAGGACTGTCAAGAGCCGAAGCAGAGGAAGCAGCAGGAGCAACTTGGTACACAAGACAAGCTGGCGGCAGGTATAGGATGCAGAACCACTCATGAGTAGACAGCAGAAACACACAGGGTTTGCAGGAGGAGGCGCAAGCTTAGGATGCAGCAAGGACTGAAAACCTGGCAGAACACTCTAGAGAGGGATAATAGACGGACTGGGGTTTATAAAGGCTGGGAGACAAAAAACAAATGGAGAGGAATAAAGCAGGTGGCGCCATCTTGGAAAAGAGCAAGAATGCACCAAATGTCATCAGAAGATCCAGAATCCTGATTCAGGGACAAATGATACTCCCCCTAGGGGACGTTTCATTTGGAACTGCGTTCTGGGCATGTGCAGTTCCAAAACCCGGATCCGGCTACCCGATCCAACTGGATCCAGAGTCCGTCGGATCTGGGTTACGTAGGGACACATTTTAATTCAACCCGGAGTTCCCCAGATCTGGGTGTTCCCGTTTTTTTTTCAAAAATCGCAACAAAATGTGTTTTTTGTCTCAGTGCAAAAACGGATGGCGAAAAACACCAGTTTGAAACCAGCCTTAGGGCCCTTTCACATCAGCGTTTTTTTCAAATCGCGGCAGATGCGGTGAAAAAACCGCTTCTGCCGCGATTACCGCATACCGGCTGCACTTGTGGCGCGGTTGCGGTAAACGCCATACAATGTATAGGCGGACTTGCGGCAGGTGCGGGAAGTGCGGTTTTGGCACTTGCGGCAGGTGCGGCTGCGAAAAAAAATGCTGTCAGACGCGTTTTTTTTCACGGCCGCACCTTCCGCAAATGCCAAAACCGCACTTGCCGCAAGTCCGCCTATACCTTGTATGGCGTTTACCGCAACCGCGCCGCAACCGTGCCGCAAGTGCAGCCGGTATGCGGTAATCGCGGCAGATGCGTTTTTTTCACCGCATCTGCCGCGATTTGAAAAACACGCTGATGTGAAAGGGGCCTTAGAGAAGCTTTCTGGATTCTTAAAATTGTTAGTAAATATTCAATTGGGTATGAATTATAAAAGTGATTTGTATTATATATATTCATCCCCCTGTACTAGTTTGATCAATGGATACCTATAAATAAAATCTGTATTAATTTATACATGTTTAATGTAAATGATTAATTTTTTTTCCAACCTCACTCTCATATATGCATTAATAAGTTTATTTATATGAAAAACTTTTATAAATTATTGATATTTTCCAAAGCATTGTTTTTTCTATGTGTGTTCAATCTGTTCTCTTTTTTCCCCTCCCTGTCTACAGCACGTTTGTCCATATAGTGGTTTCATTAGTACTATTTTGTGATTGGTTTAATCTACCTTTAAGTAACTGAACACGGGAAAGAATCTCTATTCTACGACTAAGGACGCTGTTAGCGTCAGAAACATGTCAGAGAGAATGTATTAGCATTTTCTAGACCAGTGATGGCGAGCCTTTCCAAGACTGAGTGCCCAAACTGCAACCCAAAAACCTCATTTTTTATAGCGAAGTGCCAACATAGCAATTTAACCTAGATTACTACAGTGTCTGTCACAAGTGCTGCAAAGTGGGGAGAGCCAGCAGATGACAACTCTCTTCCCTGTACAGAGCATGTAGTCCTGAAACCTTGGTGATCAATTATTTGAACAATTTATTGATTTTAAACTTCACTTTGCAGTCTTCTCCTCAGCAGTTGTCTTCCAGCTCATGTGAGCTTGTTGCACATTGAAGCTGAACCGCTCCCACTGCCCTTTCCAGACACAACAGGTGGATTGATCTGTATGAAAAATAAATTGGAGAATATTAAATAGATAGGAGATAGATAGATTTTAGCATGGAGTGCAAGACGATTCCACACTGAAATCCTGGTCCCTATCATGTAGTAATGTCTCTATCCTGACCCTCTCTTCACAGTAATGTTTTCCATCCTGAGCCTCTCCTAGTAATGTCTCTATCCTGTTCCCCATCTTGCAGTAATGTCCCCATCCTTGTCCCCTTGTAGTAATATCCCCATCCTGTTCTTTTGCAGTAATGACCCATCCTGCCCCCATCTTGTAGTAATACCTCCATCCTTGTCCTCTTGAAGTAATGCCCTACCCTGGCCTCATATTTTAGTAATGTCACCAACCTTGTCCCCTTACAGTGATGCCCCATCCTACCCTCATCTTATAGTAATGTCCCCATCCTTGTCCCCTTGTAGTAATGTCTAAATCCTTGTCCCCTTGCAGTAATGCTCCATCTTGTAGTAATGCCCCATCCTTGTACCCTTACTGTAATGCTCCATCATCTAGTAATGTCCCCATCCTTGACCCCTTGCAATAATCCCCCATACTGCCCCAAGCTTGTAGTAATGTCCCCATCCTATTCCCTTTCAGTAATGCCCCATCCTGTACCCATATTGTAGTAATGTCCCCATCCTTCTCCCCTTGCAGTAATGCCCCATCCTTGTCCCTTTGCAGTAATGCCCAATCCCTGTCCCCTTGTAGTATTGTGCCCCATCCTTGTCCCCTTGTAGTATTGTGCCCTATCCTGGCCCCATATTGTAGTAATGTCCCCATCCTCCTCCCCTTGCAGTAATGCCCCATCCTTGTCCCCTTGTAGTAATGTGCCCCATCTTTGTCCCCATCCTGTAGTCATGCCCCATCCTGCCCCCATAAGGTAGTAATGTGCCCCATTTTTGTCCCCTTGTAATGATGCTGGTTGGCATTTATAGGTTTAAAAAATATCATACCCACTTCCATTGCTGCTCGTCCGCTCATGTTCTGTGCAGTGCTTTCACATGACCCGCGTGGTCACATGACCCCGGTGCCTCTGCCTGATGTCATGCAAGCAATGGTGCTGGCCTAGGAGAGAATGTCGGACCGAGGAGAAATGTCTCCTCTGGTCCAACACCGCTTTGAATAGCTAGCATGATGGCGCCAGCAGTTCAGAACAGCAGCTACAGACAAACAGGGTTCTGCGTGTCCTCCTTGGCAGGCGTGCCATAGGTTCACCATCGCTGTTCTAGACCATAATGTTACCTTTTAAACCAATGGAATAAAAATTCAAGAATTATTTTAATACAACTGGATTTGCCTGTATATTCCTTTTCCTGTTTTGCATTTTACCACATACGGTAATGTACTGTAAAACGGGGAAAAAATCCAAATATGAAGAAATTGTGTGATAAAAACACAAATATGACATGGTTTTTGGGAATTACAGTCAGAATTTTTCGTTTGTAGAGTCTGCATTTTGTGGTAAAAATGACCTCTCAATATGATTCTCCTCATTAGTATGAGCGTGACGATACCAAAGTACAGTATTTTTATTATTATTTTAGTGCTGAAAAAAAATCAGATGTTTGTAAAAAAAATTTGAAGTTGTGTCGCCATTTTAAAAGACCTGTAACATTTAAATTTTTCTGTTGAAGGAGTCATGTGCTGGCTTATTTTTTGTGTGATGAGACGGCATTTTTGTTGATACTGTTTTGAAATAAATATGAGAGATTTTTATCGCTTATTACAGCATTTACCTGCTCCTCTGCTGTTTATAGTATAATCTAATTTTATTGAAAAATTTTCAACGTATAACAAGGTCTGGGAACTTGCTATCTACCTTATGGAGAGAATTTTTCCTGCAACCATAAGAAGACAAGTAGGTGAGAAGATTGTAGCCACATCCCTCCTCTAGGAAATATGCAAATTTGCACTTCAGTAAGGAAGTGGAATATCTCCAGTGCCACCTTTAAGTAGCTCCTCAAAGTCATAATCGCTTTCCAACAAACTTTTAAATATGACTAAGGGATTTGTGCCAGATCAGAAACCCAAACTACAGACGCTGTGTTTCAGGGTAACTGCCCCTGATCAGTGTAGTTTGTGGGATATTCTGATCTGGCTGTGTGAGTGGGCTAAGACAAGGTGTGGGAACTTGCTATCTACCTTATGGAAAGAAGTTTTCCTGCAACCATAAGAAGACAGTTAAGTAGGTGAGGAGATTGTAGCCACATCCCTCCTCTATGAAATATGCAAATTTGCACTTCAGTAAGGAAGTGGTAGAACTCCAGCACCACCTTTAAGTAGCTCCTCAAAGTCATAATCGCTTTCCAACAGCTTTTTAATATGACTAAGGGATTTGGGCCAGATCAGAACCCCAAACTACATATTAAAAAGCTTGTTGGAAAGCGATTATAACTTTTAGGAGCTACTTAAAGGTGGCGCTGGAGTTATTCTACTTCCTTACTGAAGTGCAAATTTGCAACGTATAACAAGGAATTTACAGTATCTCTCTGAAACACACAAATGTTTAAGATTTGTTATATGTTAATAATAACATTATCCACAGTGTAAAAACTATCCTTCCCAAAAACAGAGGCGAAGTCATGCTGCGTTTATGGTATAGTCATTATAACGTAGATCTAATGAAGACGAGAATAAGAGGAGAAAAAAGCAAAGGGTATCTCCATTCTGTGTATTTACTCAGGCTGGACTGTATCTTTAAGAACGTATTCTAATATATCAGCCTCTTTCATGGATCCGAGCCTTCTTCCACGTATTATATATAAGTCTCGGATCAGAGAATGGACATATGATATAAGAAAAAAGACACAGTACGGGTGAGAGGTCTCCTCTGCTGTTTAATCCCTTGGATGTTAACTTTGATTTGATCCCGAACAGTGTTACCTCTCTATTGTTAGTCAGTTACATGACGCCCCTCTGCTCTTGACCCCAGCTCCTGACATTATCCCAGCATGCCAGGTTTGTAATTTTAGTCCCACTAGTGTTACCTGGTTTATAGGCCCAGATAGTTTGTATTAGCTACCATACAGCAGTTGCTGTGAGGCTGTACAGGGTTGCGAAACATCCAGAAATTCCAGAACAGTGCTTAAAAATATGACACATTTTGGCCCTTTCCGGACTTGAACCTGGATTTCAATGACTAGCTTTTGGGCGCTGACCTTGTGTTTCTCTTTAACTCTCCCTGTACTTTTACACTTTTCTTCTGCTTCATCCTGCCAGCCCATATTTTACTATTGCAAACCAGGTATCTATGCAGTGAAAGCCAGATGCCTGCACAGGGGTGCAAATCAGTATTATTCTAGATCTTGCTAACTTGAGTGGCTTGCTCATTTGTATCATGGATGGGGTAGAATGGTTTTTAACAGGAATTGTTTATTATGTTCTACCCCTATATATTCTGTGCTGTTGATTATTCTGTTATTGATATTGAATTCTCTCTTGTGCATAGTAGTAAGTCAACTGCAAAATCCACAACAAATATGCATGTAAATATTACTGAAGATACAGCCAAAAATATGTATTTATTTATTTGAGCATAACTCATAAGGCCCCCTTCACATCACATTTTTTTTCCTGTCTATAGGGATCCTGTTTTTTGCAGGACCACACGGTCAGGAATGG
>JARQOC010000003.1:697234375-697246807 GCA_033576535.1 Allobates femoralis | reverse complement strand
GTACTCTTATTGTGCGCTGTTATTATTTTAAATAAGGTTGTTTTTCATTGTGTAACTTATTTTAGCTGATATTTCTTTTTGTCTATCACCTTAAGATGAGTTTTATCTATCTACTTTACTATTCCTCCAAATAAAATGGTCCAATGGGCATTGATATGGTTTGGCTAGGGTGGCATGGTGGCTCCGTGGAAGCACTGCAGCCTTGCAATGCTGGGGCCCTGGGTTTAAATCCCCCCAAGGACAACATCTGCAAGGAGTTTATATGTTCTCTCTGTGCTTGCATGGGTTTCCTCCCACATTTCAAAGACATACTGATAGTATATTTAGATTGTGATCACCAATGGGGACAGTGTTGTAAAGTGCTATGGAATTAACAGCACTATATATAATGAAATAATATTATTATTATTATTGGCTGTCAGAATTTTAGAACTTCACTTGCTTATCAGTTAAATTTGAAGAAACACTACCTGTCTGCTGGAGATTTGTGCTTTTGAGATGATACACAAACGGTCCCTTACTGATTAGATAAGGACCTCCCTTAGGGGTACGTCACACACAGCAATATCGCTGAAATCAGTGACCTCGGCAGCGATATCGCTGTGTGTGAAAAGCAGCAGCGACGGGGCCCCTGCTGCGAGGTCGCTGATCGTTACACAGCGATCAGGACCATTTTTTGCTCATTGGTCTCCCGCTGTGCAGCACACATTGGCATCTTTGACAGTGGGAGACGACCAACAAGAGCTGGTCCCGAGAATGCAGGGAGACGGCGTGGGCAGCGGCACCACCACCAGCCACAGCCACAGTGGCGTGCACCCGGCCGTACAGTGCACGCTGGGACATGTAGTCATAAGACTACATGTCCCAGCGTGCACTGTGCGGCCGGGTTCACAGCGCGCCGGGATATGTAACCAGGGTACACATTGGGTAACTAAGCACAGTGCTGTCCTAGTTACCCACTGTGTACCCTGGTTACCAGCCTGTAAGCGGGAGAAGACTGGTAACCATGGTACACAGTGGGTAACTAGGACAGCGCCGTGCTTAGTTACCCGATGTGTACCTTAGTTACTAGCCTTCTCCCGCTTACCCAGTGATGTGGAGGTCGGCTCCCTGGTCCTTGGACGCTGAGGAGTTCTGCTTGTTTGACAGCTCCCCAGCGTACCATACAGCGATGTTCCAGCGATCCTGGTCGTTGTCGGGATCGCTGGAACATCGCTGTGTGTAACGGCACTTACACTTAAATGTGCCTGTTCATTCTTGGCTTCTACACACAACAAAAGCTACTCTCTCGAAATGTTGCCTTCGTTTTTTAGAGATGAGTGAACTCTCCCTGAACATGTTCACCAATTGCAAATATGGCACGAACATTGACGATTCGTTTGTGATCAGGAAACCCAAGCAATTTATTAAAAACTCGCTGAACGTGGCAAACTTTTCTTGAAGGCTTGGGGTCAAAATGTTTACTGGAATACCCAGTGGCTGAGAATACTACTAACCTAAGGGCATGTGTTCTGTGTCATGTCTTCTCCCGTCTTCACCAGAGAGAGGAGGGGGAGGGGCACCTGCAGGGCTTCAAACTACTTTTCTCCGAAGCTACAGGAGGATAACATGCTGCCACATAGGTGACTATGATGTGTTGTGCTGTGTGTACAGTGTGTGGACTGTGTGTGATATCTGCTGTCTATAAGTGTCATGTACAGTGGGCAGCTATCATCTGTCTATTCTATTACCTCTATCTATCCATCTATTTACACTACCGTTTAAAAGTTTGGGGTCACCCAGACAATCTTGTGTTTTCCATAAAAACTCATACTGTTATTTATCGAAATGAGTTGCAAAATGAAAAGAAAATATAGTCCAGACATTGACAAGGTTAGAAAGACCAGATTACTTACCGGTAATCTTGTTCTTATGGAGCCACAACAGCACCCACTGAGAGAGGGGATCATAACTTACAGATAACAAGGGGCGGTCCCCTCGCCTCCTCAGTTGTGTTAGGGCCCTTTCACATCAGCGTTTTTTTCAAATCGCGGCAGATGCGGTGAAAAAAACCGCATCTGCCGCGATTACCGCATACCGGCTGCACTTGCGGCACGGTTGCGCGCGGTTGCGGTAAACGCTATACAAGGTATAGGTAGACTTGCGGCAGGTGCGGCAAGTGCGGTTTTGGCACTTGCGGCAGGTGCGGCCGCGAAAAAAAATGCTGTCAGCCCCTCATCCACATGCCTATGACAGTTCCTTGATTCTCTGTGCTATGAACGCCCCAGAGTTCTCCACTTAAGCTGCTAGTGGGCATAAAACTCACCAGCATCAAGTTCTGCCACCAGGCCCTAAAAGCCTGGGTGGCCTAGAGACTGGTAGCCTGTGTGCAGCTGGTCCCTTCAAGCAGCTCCTGCTGCCTCCTTATTGGACCTCTCATTCACCTACTTTGTCCTCTTACACTCAGCTAACCCCTCCCTCTCACCAGAGAGTGAGTCAAATACCCAAAACAGGCATCAAGTGCTCAGATTCCTAATAGAGGAAGTGTGTGTTCTCTTCAGACATCCAGCAGAGGGAGCTCCAATTATCCTCAGACATGACAGAACAAACAATGTTAGGGCAATACCATTTGTGGTGGCCAGATACAGGGCCGCCACATATGCCTCCTCGGTTGAATACCATATTTGGGACATTTTCATTTTAGGTGTGTGATGTGTGTTTAAAATACTCAAAC
Source organism: Allobates femoralis (assembly GCA_033576535.1). Taxonomy (NCBI): domain Eukaryota; kingdom Metazoa; phylum Chordata; class Amphibia; order Anura; family Aromobatidae; genus Allobates; species Allobates femoralis. The sequence continues at coordinate 697,244,094 of JARQOC010000003.1, read as the reverse complement.
TTCATTTAGGTGAGTGCATGTGTTTGTGTGTGTGAGTGTTTGGTGTAACCTTTTATATTTATTGGAATATAAGAAAGAAATTAAAAGAATAGAAGAAAATAATCTATAAAGACACCTGCACAGATGAGTCCCTAATAATATTTTAAATGTAGGCCTAAATTCCACCACTACTTGCTAAGTAAGAAGGACGGGTATGAAATAAAATTGTATACACTGTGTGAGAGTGTGGCGCCCTGCTAACCATAGGTACCCACAAACTCACCCGCATCATGGATGAGTTTCCACAGTGGGTACACAGCTACACGCAACACATTCCACCCCAGCACAGTAGGGGGAGCTCAACCTGCTGCTTTTAGGCAGGATCCCTTATAAATACTGGTGCTGGGGGCGGGGTTAGACAGAGTGTGTGCAGACGCTGACAAGAGCTGCAAAGAAGTGCTGGTGTTTGGTATTGCGTTAGGCCCGAGCTAGTCACCCTGACCAGTCTCCGGTAGCCCTGCAGGGCCCAAGAGTGGGGTCGGAGAGGCAAGGAGAAGAGGCAGAACAGTGGGAGAACCATGGAGCCAGTGTTAGGTTCACCCCCAAGCAACCATCAGACACCGGAGTCCGCGTCCACTGGAGTGCACCAGGCCCAGTGGAGAACACCGGAAAACCGTGGAGACTTCAGTCTCCCGGATTCCTGCGCAGTCACATACCAGGGAGCCAGGCACCACAGGGAGAGAATCAGCGGTAGTCAACTGAGGGTATCCCGACGACAGCACAGGAGGAGAACGAGAGAACAGAAGGGGCCAGCCAAGTTCTACACATGCGGGGGCTTCACACGCACACAGGGAAAGCCTTATCCCCACTCGCTGTGGAGACCAGAAGTGCATCCTGAACACCCGATGGTACTCTGGACGATTTACCTGCTTCATCAGCAGTAAAAAGATAAAGAACAACCAGCGGTGTGTGTGTCAGTTCCTTCCCTGCCATCCTCAGAGACTGTCCCGTTATCCAACCATCAGGCCAGGTCCCTGCTCATTCATCCATCACCAGCACCCCTATCATCACCGGTGCATCCTTGCCCCGGGGGGTTAGCTTCACCTGCAGGGAGCTGTACCATCAAGGCCGCTATACCACTGCTGAGCCCACTGGGATGGGGTACTGGTACTGGCCGGGTTGCTGCTGGGGATGTCACGGAGGTCCTGGTCCGGACCATGTCCCGGGTTCACACAAGTAAAGGGGTATTTACAAGGTATTAATGTTTGTCGTGACGCCACCCACGGGCTGTGGTCAATGATGGGACCACCGCTGCAGCGCTTCTCTGCCAGGAGATGGATGGGCTGCAGCCAGATGGATGAGCCCGCCGCGGGTCGGCTGCTCCTGACAGGATAAAAGTAATTTAGACAGTTCAGGGTACCTGGAATAAAACACGGACGCAAAGGCAGGATTCACCGGGTTTACTTGTCAGCTCTTCCAAACAGTTTACAGACAGTTTAGTACAGTTCTTCAACACAAGTTCAGTCACTTTACTCCGTTTTGCTGAACCCACTGCAGCCAGGCTGTCTCTCTGAGACCCCTCACTCCTTCTAGTGTCCCTTCAGGCTATTCTTTCTCTTAAGTGTTTCTCTGGGTTGTATGGCGCAGCTCGGACCCTTGGGGTCCTCGTGGTTGCTGCTGTGCCTTTCACCCTTGTTGTGGGAACTCAAACTTAGAATTGAAGCTCCCCGTCGGTGAATCTGGGTATACCGGGTAAATTTCTTCGGTCCCCTTCAGAGCCGAACACTCTGCTGTGTGCCTAGCATGCAATAGCCCTCTCCTGCAAGGCACTACCAGGCTCCTTCTAACCCGTGTGACTCCAGCTTCAATAGAAAAGGATAAATAGGGAGCGCACATAGGGCGTTATCGTCTTAATAAATAGTCCAGTCCCCCCAATCGGTGTGACTCACCTGCGGTGGTTGTGAGAGCCACAACAAACTGAGAGAGCCTGGTAATGGTCGGTGCAGGAGCCCACTGAAGATAAATGATTTCCACCGAAGAAAAAGCTGGGCTTTGTAATCCGCGCTGACCTCAAGAAACTTCCAGTCCAGTAAAGGGTTAATCAGATTCTGGTTTATTTACCTACGCTTTCATGGCTTTAAATCTGCCACTTCATCAGGGCAGTGTTTCTCCTGGGTTCTATGGCGGCAGCTCGGACCCTTGGGGTCCTTCGTGGTTGCTGCTGTGCCTTTTCACCCTTGTTGTGGGAACTCAAACTTAGAATTGAACCTCCCCGTCGGTGAATCTGGGTATACCGGTGAATCTTCGGTCCCCTTCAGAGCCGACACTCTGCTGTGTGCCTAGCCTGCAATAGCCCTCTCCTGCAAGGCACTACCAGGCTCCTTCTAACCCTTTTGACTCCAGCTTCAATAGGGAAGACTACACCGCCGGTAGTTGGTTGGTGCTGACAAGTTCCTTGGACCCAGTGCTGCTGGTCCGGTCTCTGTTCTCACACTCCCCTGGGATGCCGGCTATGGACAAGCTTTCTCTCCATGGTTTCTGTGACTCTGTGGATTCTGCGTCTCCATCAGCCCAACCCCACAGGGATGTGTGTCTCTCTCTGTCTGTTCTTGTCTTTACTGGTCGGCACCCTTGGCCTACTAACTCCTTCCTCCTCTTCTTCCTCTACTTGTACCTTCTGTCACTGACCTGCATGCGTTCCCACCCACTGTCCTCAAAACCCACCACCCCTTGCCCGCCTAGAGTTCCGGGCTCCGGGTTGGGTGCTGCCTCCTAGTGGTGTGTGGTGTTCTGTAAGGGTGTTTAATGCATAAACTGTCTAACTTTCTACCTGGCTGCAGTTCCCTATGTGGCCACCCTGGTCGCAGGGGCGCCACACCACCACCCTCCGGAGGACTGAAGCGGACACTGGTGCTAATCACCAGAAGCTGCGGGTGGCGTCACGTGAACTAAATTATAGAGTAAATTTCCCCTGTATATACAGTTGTGGCCAAAAGTATTGACATCCCTGCAATTCTGTCAGATAATACTCGTTTCTTCCTGAAAATGATTGCAATCACAAATTCTTTGGTATTATTATCTTCATTTAATTTGTCTTCAATGAAAAAACACAAAAAGAATTGTCCCTAAAGCCAAATTGGATCTAATTCCACACCAAACATAAAAAAGGGGGTGGACAAAAGTATTGGCACTGTTAGAGAAATCATTGATGCTTCTCTAATTTGTGTAATTAACAGCACCTGTAACATACCTGTGGCACCTAACAGGTGTTGGCAATAACTATCCCACTTGCAGCCAGTTGACATGGATTAAAGTTGACTCAACCTCTGTCCTGTGTCCTTGGTGTGTACCACATTGAGCATGGAGAAAAGAAAGAAGACCAAAGAACTGTCTGAGGACTTGAGAAACCAAATTGTGAGGAAGCTGAGTAATCTCAAGGCTACAAGTCCATCTCCACAGACCTGAATGTTCTTGTGTCTACGTGCGCACTGTCATCAAGAAGTTTAAAGCCCATGGCACTATGGCTAACCTCCCTAGATATGGCCGGAAAAGAAAAATTGACGAGAGACTTCAACGCAAGATTGTGCGGATGGTGGATAAAGAACCTGACTAACATCCAAACAAGTTCAAGCTGCCCTGCAGTCCGAGGGTACTAAAGTGTCAACCCGTGCTATCTGTCGGCGTCTGAATGAAAAGGGACTGTATGGTAGGATACCCAGGAAGACCCCACTTCTTACCCCGAGACATAAAAAAGCCTGGCTGGAGTTTGCCAAAACTTACCAGAGAAAGCCCTAAAACGTTTTGGAAGAATGTTCTCTGGTCAGATGAGACAAAAGTAGAGCTTTTTGGGCAAAGGCATCAACATAGAGTTTACAGGAGAAAAAAAGAGGCATTCAAAGAAAAGAACACGGTCCCTACAGTCAAACATGGCAGAGGTTCCCTGATGCTTTGGGGTTGCTTTGCTGCCTCTGGCACTGGACTGCTTGACCGTGTGCATGCCATTATGAAGTCTGAAGACTGCAAACAAATTTTGCAGCATAATGTAGGCCCAGTGTGAGAAAGCTGGGTCTCTCTCAGAGGTCATGGGTCTTCCAGCAGGACAATGTCCCAAAACACACTTCAAAAAAGCACTAGAAAATGGTTTGAGAGAAAGCACTGGAGACTTCTAAGGTGGCCAGCAATGAGTCCAGACCTGAACCCATAGAACACCTGTGGAAAATCTAAAAATGGCAGTTTGGAGAAGGCACCCTTCAAATATCAGGGACCTGGAGCAGTTTGCCAAAGAAGAATGGTCTAAAATTCCAGCAGAGCATTGTAAGAAACTTATTGATGGTTACCGGAAGCGGTTGATCGCAGTTATTTTGGCTAAAGGTTGTGCAACCAAGTATTAAGCTGAGGGTGCCAAACTTTTGTCTGGCCCATTTTTGGAGTTGTGTGTGAAATGATCAATGTTTTGCTTTTTGCTTCATTCTCTTTTGTGTTTTTTCATTGAAGACAAATTAAATGAAGATAATAATACCAAAGAATTTGTGATTGTAATCATTTTAAGGAAGAAACTGAGTATTATCTGACAGAATTGCAGGGGTGTCAATACTTTTGGCCACAACTGTATATTCACCTTTTTAAGTTTGGTCTCCGAGCCACGGATCCGGGCAGGCCACCAGTGACATCCCCAACCACAGCGGAAAGGGCCCGGATACCCGAGTTCCCCACTGCCCCGGGTGACTCAAGAGTACCTCAGGGAACACCCAAATGTTGGGGGTTTATGCAGGAAAGGACACCTGCATTCAACTCCCTGAATGTCACTCTGTCCTGGGAGATGATGGGATGTAGGTGTGCCACGGTCCGCGCTGCTCCAGGGCTTAAAAAACTCACCAAAGAGACAGTCAGATTTCCATCCTTTATTCTCCTCCTCCTACGCGTTTCGGCGCCTAGCCTGGCACCTTCATCAGGGATATCCTTGATAATTGAATATCACTAATGAAGGTGCCAGGCTAGGCGCCGAAACGCGTAGGAGGAAGAATAAAGGATGGAAATCTGACTGTCTCTTTGGTGAGTTTTTTAAGCCCTGGAGCAGCAAGGACCGTGGCACACCTACACTCCCATCATCTTTCTGGATTAAACCACTGTTCAGTGGTCGGTGGAGGTCCTGCAGCAGCTTGGAATAATATTTCCTAAACGCCTTCAAACCAGTTGTGGGGATCACAACTGCACCAGGTGAGTGGCTTCTCGCCATCACCCCATTACCATCAGTGTCACTAGTGATAGGGCACTATTGCGCCTCTTGTCCCCCACCCTTTTATATTTTTACTCTGTCCTGGGAGTCAGTTGGGAAAAAGAAGGGGAATTGATGCACCCACTACTCAATAAGGGTTTTCAACTTACGTAAATAATTTTGGCATCAGCATCCCACTCTTTCAGTCCTGCTCTGCCAGAGCTATTGCAGTGTGCAGAACTGTTCACAAGAACCAGAGAGACCTTCCTAAGTCGTCAATTGGGCAGCGGCTAAAAAAGGTTGGAGCAGAGTCAAATGTAGTGACAACCAGCTGGTGGTCAAGTACAAGGACAAGAGAGATGTATTTTTCTTGACTCAATACATCATAATGGCTAGCACCCCCACAGCTGTATAAGTACTTCTCTAACTGAAGGTGCCCATATAGTACCAGACCAACATTTCCCTGGTGAGGTTTGCTAAAAGAAAGAAGGCCACAAAAAAGTGCTAAATGTGTTAAGGAAGGGAAAAAAGAAAGAACACCCCATGGCAATGTGACACCTGCCCCAAAATACCTGGCCTGTTTATGAAAGAATGTTTCGATCACTCATTCATGAACTACTAAATATATTTCTAATTTACTCACAAGAGAGACCTCTCTAGGTTGCTAATTGGACAGCCTTGCTAAGAAAGGGTGAAAGGAGAGCCCAATGTTGCAACAACTTGCTAGTGATCAAGTACAAAGACAAGAGAGCTGTCCTGTTCTTGACCACAATACAAGCTAATGGCAGCACCCCCACCACTGTATGAGGTCCGCAAAACCAGTCTGTATCCTGGGGTATAATAATAACAAGGAGGGAGTTGATCTGCTGTGCGGTAAGCTAAGGTGTGGTACAAGAAGCTGGCTGTGCACATCATACAGATGCCAATGAATAACGCTTATGTGCTATGATTAAGTGTAGACCAGACTGCCACATTCCTTCAGTTCTAGGAGGTTAGTGATCAAGACCCTAATATTTGGAATATGCAAATAGAGTCTGTGGAGCCTCTGTTAGGAGTCTCAAACACAGAACTAGCCATATATCCCTCCAGGGAAGGACCCAGCCAAGGGGTGGCTCCTTGCGGAGAACACCATAACCACCATATGAAGTGGCCCTTTAAGTCAATATCCAACTCTTTTACAAGTTTACAGATATGACAAGGAATACCAAGGCCAAGTATCCATCCACATACAGCTGTTTCGGGGTGTTGCCCCTCATCAGTGTGGAGTAGGATTCTGGCTAGGTGGGAGCAAGGCCTAGTAGACCAAGATTGCAAAGTATTCACTGATCTCAGGGAGACCAGTCCAAGAAAACACTGCGGGCAGCTGGCTAAAGCGCTCAAACACAGTGAATTCCTAGGCACATTGCCCTCTGGGAAATATGAATATGCAAATAGAGTCTGTGGAGCCTCTGTTAGGAGTCTCAAACACAGAACTAGCCATATATCCCTCCAGGGAAGGACCCAGCCAAGGGGTTGCTCCTTGCGGAGAAAACACCATAACCACCATATGAAGTGGCCCTTTAAGTCAATATCCAACTCTTTTACAAGTTTACAGATATGACAAGGGAATACCAAGGCCAAGTATCCATCCACATACAGCTGTTTCGGGGTGTTGCCCCTCATCAGTGTGGAGTAGGATTCTGCAATCCTAATATTTGGAAGTCAGGAAGGAGCGGGCCCCAATACTTCTCTTACTGAATGTGTCTGTATTGTACCAGACCAACACTTCCCCAGTAAAGTTTCCTAAACTGGAAAGAAAGGAAAGAACAAAAAAAAAAAGTGCCAAGTGTATTAACCCCTTAATGACTGCTGTATCGTCTTAAAAGGGCGACAATTAAAAGGTACTTCTTCCTTTGTGATGTTTCAATGCGTCTGAAAGGAAAATGTCTGTAGCGCCCCCCAGCATTGTAAAATCTACGGGACTTCTGCTTCTTAACTCCCCTTCTGATCCCTGCCGTGTGCTTAAACAGTAGTTTTCCACCACATATGGGGGGAAGGGGGTATCAGCGTACCCATGGGAAATTGAACAATAAATTTTAAAGTGCAATTTTTTACCACCACTGGTCAATCAAAGGTACAGCTATTGATGTCCCATCAGATGCAATGCCATGATGTCACAGTATTGTGCTGTTCCGTGCTGGATAAAGGAGACAGAGCTGTTTGCCTTGGCATGGGAGCAGTAACAGGTGATAAGCAGTGTGTATTTTTTATTTATTTTAACTAGGATGTTAGTATTGAGTGGGAAGCTACAAAGGGTTCATTTTTAATGTAACGGAAAAAAATGTAAAATCTCTAGCGATGAAAAAAAGGGGAATAAAACTTCACATTTATTTGGTCAATTAAAATGGACAATCTTGGCAGAAAGCATCCAGAGTTGATTAAGGCTCCTTTCACATCAGCGGTTTACGCTGATGTACGGCAGATTCGGCTGGTGGCGCCGCATCTGCCGGATCTGCCGTCTAACAGCCGACTTGTGGCCCGGATCCGGCAAGCCCCATGCATTGTTTATGGGGCTTGCAGTCCAGTGCGGCAAGTGCGGTCCTGCAGATCCGGCACTTGCGGACCCAAAAAAAAACCCGCCGCTTGCAGCCGAATCTTACCGCACATCAGCGTAAACCGCTGATGTGAAAGGGGCCTAAGACATCCATGAAACGTGTACGTTTGACAAATCCCTAGATGCTTGAAATGCTTTATTACCCCTTTTTCATTGTTGGAGATTTTTAATTTTTTGCTATGTGGCACTTGCAGCGCTGACCTGGGAGGATCCGGGCGATTTTTTAACCACAACTTCATCCACTACAGGATTTGGTGAGCTATTGTCTCCCTTTTTCCCATTCCCCCTTCACAGAAGCAATCAATAGGAAGTGAGCGGCAGCTGCAACATCACTTCTTGTTAACTCATTTGATCCGACGGCAGGGAGGCAGAAAACCGGCAATGATAGGACGCGAGGCTTGTAGGATGTCATGGTATCTCCAAAACCGAGATTAATTACACTGCTGAAACAGCACCAGCAAGGAGGTGAGTACAAGGACTTTTATACCTGGGGAAGACCTGTGGTATCAGAAGAGGTTGTCCTTGTAGTGGACAACTTCTGTAAGGGTACATTTACACGCCGTAATTTTTGGTGGCGATAGGAGACAATCTAACGTGCGTGTGCACGTTTTTCATGGTTGCCTGAGATCGCCGATGGCGCTTTTACACGCCACAATTTCACCCTCGACCTAAGGCGACATGTCGCTTCGGAAGTCACCACACCAACAGCGGGAAACATCCGGTAGACTCCCGTTGCCGCTTCACATGCCGCAATCCCCAAAGGAATGTAGGTGTACATGTTCAGAGCGGCGAAAACATAGGCGTGCCAAATTGTTTAACACCGCACCCCAAATATGCTCATTGGACAACGCAATCACGTTATGATTGGCCAGCCTGCGCTGGAAGGCTGGCTAATACGTAACGCCATTGTCTCGGAGTTTGGACTGAATACATGCTCGTGTCGGTGAAAGTGGCTGCTGCGACACACTTTCGAGCCGCTCAAGCGTCACACAGGAGCGGTCTTGAGCAGGACAGTGGCTTACACTACACAATGGTTTGCTATGTGTGCATCTGTAGCTGATGGTGTGAGCATACACACAATACTATCCCATATGTGCCACTTGGTCCCTGCCTGGGGACAGCTGCCATGGGGACAACTGAAACTATGTTTGTGTACACATGTTTGTGTGTGTAATGGACTGACCTGCCCTCCCAAACAAACCCCATTTGCTTGCTCAATGTGTGTGGACAACACTCAAAAATGGATATGTAAAAACAGTTGCGCAAACTTTGGGCCCAAAGGGGCTACCTGTGTACTGCATATTCCCCACACTGTGCCCCGGAACAATCAATACCATTTACGAATAAAATACCTTGTACACAGCATAAAGCTAGTGCAAATGCCCCCCTGTATAAAACAAAGGTAACGACACCACGGTTGTTTTTGGATCCATTTTTTTTAGTTTATATTTTTTTGCACAAAAAAATAACAATACAACAACACACACAAAATAACAAAAACCAGAAGTGTTGACATCAACACAAACAAATGCAAAGATGAGAATAATGTCAAACAAAAAACTGTCAATAAAAAACCAAAAAATACCTAAAAAGAAAAGTTTCACACACAAAAAGACAACCCAAATACTCCTGGTGCAGCCCCCGGGATCCACCCCTTCCCCCTTTTATGTTTTTGCCTCCAGACCAGCCACCCTACACCTGTGGTGTGCCAGGGCCCTCCCCGGGCCATTAAAGTGGAGCAGTATGCGTTCTTGTTCCCGGATCCCGTAGTCCCAACCCTGGTCAGCAGCTGAAGTGGGGCCACACCTGGTTGTAGCCCGCCAATCCCGGGATTTTACCTCCCCCCCTTGTGGGGTCCATGAATCCCCTAAATTGCAGGCGGGTTTTGATGCGATCCTACGCGCAGGAAAATTGGGCAACAGCAAGGCCCCC
>JARQOC010000003.1:697131788-697234275 GCA_033576535.1 Allobates femoralis | reverse complement strand
TTGTGATTGTAATCATTTTAAGAAGAAACTGAGTATTATCTGACAGAATTGCAGGGTGTCAATACTTTTGGCCACAACTGTATATTCACCTTTTTAAGTTTGGTCTCCGGAGCCACGGATCCGGGCAGGCCACCAGTGACATCCCCAACCACAGCGGAAAGGGCCCGGATACCCGAGTTCCCCACTGCCCCGGGTGACTCAAGAGTACCTCAGGGAACACCCAAATGTTGGGGGTTTATGCAGGAAAGGACACCTGCATTCAACTCCCTGAATGTCACTCTGTCCTGGGAGATGATGGGAATGTAGGTGTGCCACGGTCCGCGCTGCTCCAGGGCTTAAAAAACTCACCAAAGAGACAGTCAGATTTCCATCCTTTATTCTCCTCCTCCTACGCGTTTCGGCGCCTAGCCTGGCACCTTCATCAGGGATATCCTTGATAATTGAATATCCTAATGAAGGTGCCAGGCTAGGCGCCGAAACGCGTAGGAGGAGAATAAAGGATGGAAATCTGACTGTCTCTTTGGTGAGTTTTTTAAGCCCTGGAGCAGCAAGGACCGTGGCACACCTACACTCCCATCATCTTTCTGGATTAAACCACTGTTCAGTGGTCGGTGGAGGTCCTGCAGCAGCTTGGAATAATATTTCCTAAACGCCTTCAAACCAGTTGTGGGGATCACAACTGCACCAGGTGAGTGGCTTCTCGGCATCACCCCATTACCATCAGTGTCACTAGTGATAGGGCACTATTGCGCCTCTTGTCCCCCACCCTTTTATATTTTTACTCTGTCCTGGGAGTCAGTTGGGAAAAAGAAGGGGAATTGATGCACCCACTACTCAATAAGGGTTTTCAACTGTACGTAAATAATTTTGGCATCAGCATCCCACTCTTTCAGTCCTGCTCTGCCAGAGCTATGCAGTGTGCGAACTGTTCACAAGAACCAGAGAGACCTTCCTAAGTCGTCAATTGGGCAGCGGCTAAAAAAGGTTGGAGCAGAGTCAAATGTAGTGACAACCAGCTGGTGGTCAAGTACAAGGACAAGAGAGATGTATTTTTCTTGACTCAATACATCGTAATGGTAGCACCCCCACAGCTGTATAAGTACTTCTCTAACTGAAGGTGCCCATATAGTACCAGACCAACATTTCCCTGGTGAGGTTTGCTAAACCTGAAAGAAAGGAAGGCCACAAAAAAGTGCTAAATGTGTTAAGGAAGGGAAAAAAGAAAGAACACCCCATGGCAATGTGACACCTGCCCCAAAATACCTGGCCTGTTTATGAAAGAATGTTTCGATCACTCATTCATGAACTACTAAATATATTTCTAATTTACTCACAAGAGAGACCTCTCTAGGTTGCTAATTGGGCAGCCTGCTAAGAAAGGGTGAAAGCAGAGCCCAATGTTGCAACAACTTGCTAGTGATCAAGTACAAAGACGAGAGAGCTGTCCTGTTCTTGACCACAATACAAGCTAATGGCAGCACCCCCACCACTGTATGAGGTCCGCAAACCAGTCTGTATCCTGGGGTATAATAATAACAAGGAGGGAGATGATCTGCTGTGCGGTAAGCTAAGGTGTGGTACAAGAAGCTGGCTGTGCACATCATACAGATGCCAATGAATAACGCTTATGTGCTATGATTAAGTGTAGACCAGACTGCCACATTCCTTCAGTTCTAGGAGGTAGTGATCAAGACCCTAATATTTGGAAGTCAGGAAGGAGCGGGCCCCAATACTTCTCTTACTTGAACGTGTCTGTATTGTACCAGACCAACACTTCCCCAGTAAAGTTTCCTAAACTGGAAAGAAAGGAAAGAACAAAAATAAAAGTGCCAAGTGTATTAACCCCTTAATGACTGCTGTATCGTCTTAAAACGGCGACAATTAAAGGTACTTCTTCCTTTGTGATGTTTCAATGCGTCTGAAAGGAAAATGTCTGTAGCGCCCCCCAGTATTGTAAAATCTACGGGACTTCTGCTTCTTAACTCCTCTTCTGATCTCTGCCGTGTGCCTAAACAGTAGTTTTCCACCACATATGGGGGGAAGGGGGTATCAGTGTACCCATGGGAAATTGCACAATAAATTTTAAAGTGCAATTTTTTACCACCACTGGTCAATCAAAGGTACAGCTATTGATGTCCCATCAGATGCGATGCCATGATGTCACAGTATTGTGCTGTCCGTGCTGGATAAAGGAGACAGAGCTGTTTGTCTTGGCATGGGAGCAGTAACAGGTGATAAGCAGTGTGTATTTTTATTTATTTTAACTAGGATGTTAGTATTGAGTGGGAAGCTACAAAGGGTTCATTTTTAATGTAACGGAAAAAATGTAAAATCTCTAGCGATGAAAAAAAGGGGAATACAACTTCACATTTATTTGGTCAATTAAAATGGACGATCTTGGCAGAAAGCATCCAGAGTTGATTAAGGCTCCGCGGTTTACGCTGATGTACGGCAGATTCGGCTGGTGGCGCCGCATCTACCGGATCTGCCGTTTAAAACAGCCGACTTGTGGCCCGGATCCGGCAAGCCCCATGCATTGTCTATGGGGCTTGCAGTCCAGTGCGGCAAGTGCGGTCCTGCAGATCCGGCACTTGCGGCCCCAAAAAAAAAACGCCGCTTGCAGCCGAATCTAGCGCACATCAGCGTAAACCGCTGATGTGAAAGGGGCCTAAGACATCCATGAAACGTGTACGTTTGACAAATACCTAGATGCTTGAAATGCTTTATTACCCCTTTTTCATTGTTGGAGATTTTTTATTTTTTGCTATGTGGCACTTGCAGCGCTGACCTGGGAGGATCCGGGCGATTTTTTAACCACAACTTCATCCACTACAGGATTTGGTGAGCTATTGTCTCCCTTTTTCCCATTCCCCCTTCACAGAAGCAATCAATAGGAAGTGAGCGGCAGCTGCAACATCACTTCTTGTTAACTCATTTGATCCGACGGCAGGGAGGCAGAAGCCGGCAATGATAGGACGCGAGGCTTGTAGGATGTCATGGTATCCCCAAAACCGAGATTAATTACACTGCTGAAATAGCACCAGCAAGGAGGTGAGTACAAGGACTTTTATACCTGGGGAAGACCTGTGGTATCAGAAGAGGTTGCCCTTGTAGTGGACAACTTCTGTAAGGGTACCTTTACACGCCGTAATTTTTGGTGGCGATAGGAGACAATCTAACGTGCGTGTGCACGTTTTTCATGGTTGCCTGAGATCGCCGATGGCGCTTTTACACGCCGCAATTTCACCCTCGACCTAAGGCGACATGTCGCTTCGGAAGTCACCACACCAACAGCGGGAAACATCCGGTAGACTCCCGTTGCCGCTTCACATGCCGCAATCCCCAAAGGAATGTGGGTGTACATGTTCAGAGCGGCGAAAACATAGGCGTGCCAAATTGTTTAACACCGCACCCCAAATATGCTCATTGGACAACGCAATCACGTTATGATTGGCCAGCCTGCGCTGGAAGGCTGGCTAATACGTGACGCCATTGTCTCGGAGTTTGGACGGAATACATGCTCGTGTCGGTGAAAGTGGCTGCTGCGACACACTTTCGAGCCGCTCAAGCGTCACACAGGAGCGGTCTTGAGCAGGACAGTGGCTTACACTACACAATGGTTTGCTATGTGTGCATCTGTAGCTGATGGTGTGAACATACACACAATACTATGCCCATATGTGCCCACATTGGTCCATGCCATGGCACAGCTGCCATGGCACAACTGAACTATGTTTGTGTACACATGTTTGTGTGTGTAATGGACTGTACCTACATCCCACACAAACACCATTGCTTGCTCAATGTGTGTGGACAACACATCACAATGGATATGTACACACAGTTGCGCCATACACTGTGGCCCAAAGGGCTGACCCTGTGTACTGCATATTACCACACAATGTGTCACGGAACCATCAATACCATTTTACGAATCACATACCTCTGTACACAGCATAAAGCTATGTGCAACTGCCCTGTATACCAAAGTAACGACACACACAGGTTGTTGTTTGGATCCATTTTTTTTAGTTTATATTTTTGTGCACAAAAAATAACAATACAACAACACACACAAAATAACATAAACCAGAAGTGTTGACATCACACAAACAAATGCAACATGATGAGAATAATGTCAAACAAAAAACATGTCACAGTAAAAAACCAAAAAATACTCACTAACTAACTAAAGAATGTGCACACACAAAAAGACAACCCAAATACTCATGGTACAGCCACCCTGGTGACTCCACCTTCCTCATCATGTTGCTGCCTCACAGCACCAGCCACCCTACACCTGCTGGTGCTGCCAGACCACTGCCCCAGGGCCATTAAAGTAGGAGCAGTATGCGTCTCTACTGTTCCTGGCATCCTGCTGAGTCCGACCCTGGCTCAGCAGCTGAAGTGGCGCCACACCATGGTCGGTAGCACGCCAATCCCCGGGATTGACCTCCCCTGTTGTGGGGTCCACTGAATCCACATAACTTGCAGGCGTGTATGATGACCGATCCCTACGACGCAGGAAATTGTGCAGCACACAGCAGGCCAGCACTACCACATCAATAGATTCCAGTTTCATATGCAGATGTGTATGAAAAACCCGGAATGAATTGGCCATAATCCCGAACGCATTTTCAACCACACGGTGGGCCCGGGATAGCCGGTAATTGAAAATGCGCTGCTCAGAAGGGTTATCTGGGGATATGGCCGTAGTAGGTGTGCCTGAAGTAGGAAGGCTTCATCCCCCACAAACGCAAAGTTGAGATGATGGGTTGTCTCATCATTTGAGGCAAGTTCAGCCCACCTGTCCTTAGGTCTTGGGCCAAGGATCAGTGTGCGAACACACCCCATCAGAGATATGCCCGTTCATTCCAACGTCCACTTAGAGGAACTCATAGTTCGCATCCACCAGGGCCATGAGGACCACACTACAATATCCTTTGTAATTGTAATACAAAGACCCAGAGTTTGGGGGTTTGTTGATCCTCACGTGCTTACCATCCAATGCACCGCCGCAGTTTGGAAATTGCTAGCAGTCCTCAAACCCTCTGGCAACATCCATCCATTCAGCTGGTGTTGTGGGAAACTGCATATAGGATGGCAGCAGACTACTCCAGATGGCCTCACACATCTCGGGGATCAGGCGGCTCAGCAGGGACAGTGATACACGTGAAGTGTATTGCAGGTCGGTCCTTGACCGACCTGTAGCCATGTACGGCAAAGTTACTGCCAAACGCTCCTCAGGTGGCACAGCTCGACGCATCACAGTGTCCTGACGGGCTATCAATGGCCTTATGCGTTCCAACAGGAATGTGAAAGAGTCCTCGGACATACGGAGGTAGTTCCTGAAATCATGCGGAATCCGATCCTCCAGCTCACGCACCAGCTGCATGTGGCTCCGGGTGTCCCGGTGGCGAAGCCAATCCCGAGTCCACACACGTCGTGGTCTGCGAGCCAGCAACCTCTCATATCTATCCTCCAGCCACAATTGCTCTTCTACCAAGGCAAGAGCCACGATAGCATCTCCATCAGGGTCGAACACCATCTCACGTACCAACCCCTGCAAAAGTTAGAAAAAAAACCATCACTACAAGAACGCTTCATCACACAACATCTACATACACCACCTCCTTACCTATACATCTCCTGGCCACTTTACCACAGCATACCCAAGTGTGAACACCAGCCCACACACATACATATATAGCCCCATTCAAGGGACAAACACAACATTGCACTGGCTGACAACCAAACCAGGTCACTGTACACCCCTGGCACTCCTTTACAATACATCTCCCTTGTCAAATGCAACACATCATGAGGCTAAGCCCATATACGTAGCCATAATGTTGACATGTGACTACAGTCGTGGCCAAAAGTTTTGAGAATGACACCAAAATTATATTTGCACATGATCTGCTGCCCTCTGGTTTTTATTTGTGTTTGTCTGATGTTTATATCACATACAGAAATATAATTGCAATCATATTATGAGCACCAAAAGGTTATATTGACAGAATTAGTTAATGCAGCAAGTCAATATTTGCAGTGTTGACCCTTCTTCTTCAGGACCTCTGCAATTCTCCCTGGCATGCTCTCAATCAACTTCTGGACCAAATCCTGACTGATAGCAGTCCATTCCTGCATACTCAATGCTTGCATTTTGCCAGAATTTGTTGGTTTTTGTTTGTCCACCCGGCTCTTGATGATTGACCACAAGTTCTCAATGGGATTAAGATCTGGGGAGTTTCCAGGCCATGGACCCAAAATCTCTATATTTTGTTCCCTGAGCCATTTAGTTATCACCTTTGCTTTATGGCAAGGTGCTCCATCATGCTGGAAAAGGCATTGTTGGGCGCCAAACTGCTCTTGGACGGTTGGGAGAAGTTGCTCTTGGAGGACATTCTGGTACCATTCTTTATTCATGGCTGTGTTTTTAGGCAAGACTGTGAGTGAGCCGATTCCCTTGGCTGAGAAGCAACCCCACACATGAATGGTTTCAGGATGCTTTACAGTTGGCATGAGACAAGACTGGTGGTAGCGCTCACCTCTTCTTCTCCGAATAAGCTGTTTTCCAGATGTCCCAAACAATCGAAAAGGGGATTCATCAGAGAATATGACTTTACCCCAGTCCTCAGCAGTCCACTCCCTGTACCTTTTGCAGAATATCAGACGGTCCCTGATGTTTTTTCTGGAGAGATGTGGCTTCTTTGCTGCCCTCCTTGAAACCAGGCCTTGCTCAAAGAGTCTCCACCTCACAGTGCGTGCAGAAGCACTCACACCAGCCTGCTGCCATTCCTGAGCAAGCTCGGCACTGTTGGTAGTCCGATCCCGCAGCTGAAACAGTTTTAAGATACGGTCCTGGCGCTTGCTGGTCTTTCTTGGGTGCCCTTGAGCCTTTTTGACAACAATGGAAGCTCTCTCCTTGAAGTTCTTGATGATGCGATAGATTGTTGACTGAGGTGCAATCTTTCTAGCTGCGATACTCTTCCCTGTTAGGCCATTTTTTTGCAGTGCAATGATGGATGCACGTGTTTCTTTAGAGATAACCATGGTTAACTGAAGAGAAACAATGATACCAAGTAGGGATGGGCGAATTACTCGCTGCTATTCGGGACTCGCCCGAATAGTAGCGGACTCGGGGGATTCGCTACTCGCCGAGTTTCCTTAGGAATTACTTGGGGGTAGTGAGTCCCTGTACTTTTGCAGTGTATCTATACAGATATACTACAAAAGTACCCTAAAAGTTAATCAAGGGGTTAAAAACAATAAACATTAATACTCACCTCCTGTACTCCTGTACCTTTTGTACCGGGACCGGTACCGAAGACCTCTGGCTGTTACAGGACCTCCGAGACCACCGGGAGAAGATGGGGAAAAGGACCTTGCAGTTCAGCCAATCAGGATGCGGCTAGCGGTCACATGGGTTGTGACGCGGCTGCACTGCGGCCACATGACAAACCCATGTGACCACTAGCCGCATCCTGATTGGCTGAACTGCAAGGTCCTTTTCCCCATCTTCTCCCGGTGGTCTCGGAGGTCCTGTAACAGCCGGAGTTCTTCGGTACCGGTCCCGGTACATAAGGTACAAGAGTACAGGAGGTGAGTATTAATGCTTATTGTTTTTAACCCCTTAGATTAACTTTTAGGGTACTTTTGTAGTGTATCTCTGTATAGATACACTGCAAAAGTACAGGTTACTATTCGGACTCGCTGGACTCGCAACGAGTACCGAGTCTCGGACCCGGACTCGTTAGAGTCCAGCGAGTCCGAGTATTTCAGGATTCGCCCATCCCTAATACCAAGCACCAGCCTCCTTTTAAAGTGTCCAGTGGTGTCATTCTTACTTAATCATGACTGACTGATTGCCAGCCCTGTCCTCATCAACACCCACACCTGTGTTAATGGAACAATCACTAAAACGATGTTAGCTGCTCCTTTTAAGGCAGGACTGCAATGATGTTGAAATGTGTTTTGGGGGTTAGAGTTCATTTCCCAGGCAAATATTGACTTTGCAAGTAATTGCTGTTAAGCTGATCACTCTTTTTGACATTCTGGAGTATATGCAAATTGCCATTAGAAAAACTGAAGCAGTAGACTTTGTTAAAATTAATATTTGTATCATTCTCAAAACTTTTGGCCATGTCTGTACAAGGCATGGGCAAACACATAGATCACATTAATTAAATCATGTTTTTTTACACATCTTTACAAGTACGTTACACACGTACCCCAGCCTTTGTGTGTTATGCTCAAAATATCACGCCACGCAGCAGACTATTGAATGCTCATCATGTCCAAGAGACATCCCTGATGTGTTGTGAATGCAGGATCTTCTGAGGCAGACATTCGCAGAAGCCACACGCCCCACTCCACATCTGATTTTGGCCTTAAACGTCCCATTGTGTGTGGTAAACGACAGTACTATGTGTCCTCAATTCAGATGAGCCCCGCAACTAAAGACACTCGCATCCTTCAAACATGATCCTGTATGGCAAAGGCAAAATGGCTTTTCAATGAAGATAGGGTTTAGGTTGTGAAAACACTCATGCATCCATTTGCCAGGACACAATAGTAAATATGGCAACAGACTTCACGAGTAACTATATACCCCACCACTTGGACGTGAGCTACACTACACAATAGCGACCCCTAATGGTAAGGTTCTGTAAATGCAACACAGCCATATCACAGTTCATGTTTGCACATCGGTACTTACTTAATGACTCTGGGCAGCAAGTGTGACCGACTTCGGTCTTGAACGCTTTTTATATGGTAACCAACCAATCTGAATGCAGTGGCGTCTTGTAATCGACGTAGCCGCCTTGGCGTATGCAGGTGTGACCAATGATTATGCGCCATTGCGCTTTTGTGATTGGTCAGGTTGTGTTTAAATAAGCACGTGCTGGGCCGCAACCCCTGCCCCGACTGGAATGTGCATTGAGCTAGTAGTGTCTCATCACAAGATCTCTGTTGGACAGACGGTAAGTGGGGGCACATGCTATTGGGCACTCTTGGACGTTTTTTTTATGGGTGCTGTAGATCCATATGTTGGCTGGTTTGTGCGCCTTATGTCCAGCTTCATGTAACATCCTGTAGAAGTGTATTTAGCAGCGTGTACGCATCATAAATACACTCCGTGTCCTGTAGCACACATAATGTTCTGTGAAATCCTTGCCAGTACAATATGTGTACTACAGCACTATGTTTATTCCTAAATATGTGTGTATCTGATGAGTGTGTGTTTAAATGTCCTTAGTAAGGCCATGTGTGCCATTTGTAATGACAGACCATTACATATTTCCCTGCAGTGGGCCAAAATACATATATCACCTGGCATGTCCTACATGCCCCATGTATGGGCACATGTTAACACCAATAATGATTTTGCCTAGCCCAGCTGACTACCAGAACACATGTAATTAGTCTTGCTGGACATGGGCTGGACACACAGAGTAGGGTGTTACCTGAGATGGCCATGTCTTTGTTTGCATTACCCTTGGTTTTTCTTTTTCTCAGATTATCACGAGTATCACGATTTTGACACAGCTCCTCACCATATACCAGGAACACGAATGCCTGTGGCGGGTGTCGCTGTCTGCATATCATGACCAGGCAGTGAGGGCTGCGGCCTACAGGCTGCTGGTGGAGCTGTCTAACCGGCTGCAACCCCATAAGATCTGGACAGCGGCCATGGTTCAGGATAAGATCAACTGCCCGCGCACCGTGTTCACCAAAACACACAAAAAGTGGGTGGAGGCCCCGTCCGGGGCTGGAGCTGAGGAGGTTGCTTGGCCACATATTTGGTACTATGACCTCCTCACCTTCACCCTGGGCCAGGAGGGGCCTCGGGGAACACGGTGCAGCAGGCGTCGGCCGCAACCAACTGAGGCCGCAGCCTAAGACCCTGCCCTGTCGCAGGAGGTGGGTAATTGTGTTTGTGTGATCTATCTACCCAGCTTGTTCTTTGCACTGATGTGTGGTTTGTTGCACATGTGTTAGTCACCATTGTGCTTTTCCTTCACAAATCATGGTCACTGTTCTTTTCTATCTGTTTTTGGGTCTCTGTTTTCACAGATTGTGTTGTGTTCTTTGTTGGCACTTTACATATCAATGTTGACCCTCAGGTGAGTATACTGCACTGGTCTACTTCTTTGTTTGTTTTTATTCTAAACTCTGCTCCTGTGGCTTTTGGTGTTAGCCTTGGTGAGTTTGGCTATATATTGTCTTGGGTGTTTGGTTGTGGTATTAGCTTAAATTACATAGCAACATGTGGCTGATGTTTTTTTGTTTTTGTTTATTTTTCTGGCCCCTCGGGAGCCTGGCTCCAGTGTTGAGGAGCCATCAGCTGGCGAGACTCTCCCATCAACATCTGCGGGAGAGCCAGTGCCCGAAACCAGTGGTGGGGGGCAGGGCCCAGGGCCCAGCTCTGGAGTCCAGCGCCGAAGACCACCAGCCCCGCCAAACACGGAGGTGAAACGGGTCCTCCTCGATCGAGAGAGGACCCCCGGCTCTGGGATTGGGTACGTCGCCAGCGAGTCATCTTTCGTTTCCTGGAGGTGGGCGTTGATGGGTCTCTGCGATGGGGGCGTCTAGGACATTCCCCCGGAAGACCACTCCAGGGCCCCCAGCGTCTGCAAGATGCATGGTGAGGAGGCCGCAAAATCATGATGCACCATCCCCCCCATCCCAGAAGACAGCCCAGGCGAGCTGTGGCCTCACATGGCCAATGGGTTTATGAGGAGGAGGGGGAAGCCCCATTGTCTGAGCTGCAGAGGAGGAGGAAGAAGAGGCTACTAGCCAATGCACAAGCTTGGGCCACACACTAATGTTTGATGGGTAGGTGTGCCCCATGTTTTTTTTTTTAAACTTTATCAAAAGAAAAAAAAAATATAAAACCTTAATTTAGACACAACTCTGTCAATATCTGTCTCACATTCACCAGTATGTGTGTGTGTTTGGTACTGTGGGTGTCATATGGTAGACAATGATGTCATATTGGGGTGCATGGCGGTTGTAATGGTCCAGTATGGTGACATGTTTACAATGTCACACCATATACCTCTAGATAAACCGTGGCCCAGTGTGGTTGGTGAAATGTAACCTCACAAACGTTACCCTGTGTGTGTTGCAACAAGGGATGACACAGGATGTAGCTGGCCAGAATTTTATTACACAACAACATTTTTTAAAAACATTGCCAACACAAGCCAAAAGCCTTGGTCAGGTTAGGAGTAGCCAATACACACTACCCACTTTCCCAAGGTGGGACACTATAAGAAAAGAGGCCAACGTGGCCTAAAAAACTAAGGCGCTAACATGGCAACAGGGAACAAAACAAGGGTTCAACATGGACAACAATTATTAGGGGAGTCTGGTCCCCTTATTGGGTGGGGGGTGATGGATTATGGGCACTGCCGGACTGGGCTGTCTGGAGGGCGTGGATCATGGCACCCAAGCGGGCAAGGTGTTGCTGCCCTTCTTGGTGTGCCCTCTCCATGTGCTGCTGTGCCTCCTGGTGAGCCAGCAGCAGCTCCTCAATGGTTGGTACACCTGTATGGGAAAGAAGGACATTAGTGAGTTTCCTGTGTATGGGTGGGTGGGTGTTTGAGGGAATTGGTAGTGATTATACGTACGCAGCACATCACCATCACGGGTCACATCTGTAGGAAATGGGGATGGGCTGACAGCCCAGCCTGCAGCACGGGCTCGTTCTCCTTCATCAAAAAAAGACAACAAAAATCAGTACTCACATACGTGTGTGGAGCACACAACAATAACTACATTAGCAAACTGGTAGGCCTTAGCAGGCACCTACCACCATATATTGAAGTAGCAGGCTAAAGGTGAGGGTGTGTTGCCACCAAGACACCAGGGCTTGGCCAGGAGCTTGAGATGCTGGGGTGGGGTGGTGCTCCCAGGGCTCCAGGGCTGGCTGCAGCCAAGTCTTGTGGGCCTTCTGGGGAGGGACTGGCTGGGCCCTCCGGGGCCGGGGCTGGTGGAGTCCTGGGTGGGGAGGGACTGGCTGGGCCCTCCGGGGACGCTGGTGGGGGTGTCCCGGGTGCCGTTGGGGACTGTGGAGCGTCCCCAGACACGGAGTCCTCGTCATCTGTAATATCAAACATGATAACAGAGCAATGTAAGAAAAGGCACACAACATAGGGAAAACACCTTGAGTGTGTGTATGAATGTCATGACGGCCTGAATGATAAGGTAAAAGGTTATGGTCGGCACATACCCTATGGTGAGGGCCCCCTCTGTTTGGGTCATGAGTCCAAAACCAGTGCCCACATATTTTGAATGTTAGATAACCCTTGGCTTAGCATGGTAGATATGTGAGTCTTGAACACAAGAGCAGCCAGTAAGCATCAGGTGTTCGCACCATGGGGGGCCAACACATAGCGCTATGATTGTATTCAGTGTTCTGTATTGTGATCATTGTGTAGCAAAATTGTATATGTCACAGGTCACACATATGTGCTGCAAGGTGTCATGTGGGTGTGGAACATCGTATTAATATGTTGTTGTCACCTTTGCAGTCAGGACACAACTATTTTTGCCACCACACAGGTCAAGGACCACTATAGCCGTCACTATTTGTATGACAAATGAGTGTTTCATACACCTTCATGTTGCAGTATAATCAACATGCAGATGCACATTGGTGACAGCTTCACATGGTGGCCTAGGCCACATTATGTGGCATGGCACAATACCACATGATGTTTGGAGTATTTAGCTTTCCATGTGTGTGTTTGGCATTGCCACATACTCACCACGCATCCTGGCAATCCTGGCACGAAGATCCACAATGCGTCTTGGTGACTTGTGCTTGAGGTCTGCGATCTTCTTCTGGATCTGCTTGCAGGACCTCTCCACCCCCAGTTTGTGGAGCAGGGCCCGCTGTATCCGCCTCAGTATGCTGCGCTTGTGCAGCTGTGGGTGCCGGTGACGCTGCTCACACCAGTAATCCTGGCAGTCACATAAGTCTATGAGAAGCATTAGCTCCGCCAGACCCCATGTGGCAGCGCGCTGTGCGGCGACCTTGACTGTTCTCCTATGTGCAGGGGAGGGGCAGCACCTGGCAGGCAGGGAGTAACCAAAACAAACATCATGACATCATCACGCACCACTGGCGCCGCCAAACAACATTGAGGACGCTAACAATGTAGCTGTCCGGGGAGCAGGAGTAGCGTAATATAGCCATCAGCGTCACCAAATTCACTGCGTTGCCCATGGCACCCATGTGCGATGTGTAGGCCAACATCTGCACTGTCATGTGTGGCAGTATGGTGGACACAGTGAAACTTCAAATACATGCGCGCAGTATAGCTTGCGCTATTGAATGCGAGCGTAATTGGGCTGATGTAGTGGATGGTTGTGTAGGTGAAGATGTGTGTGGTGCTGAAATGACAGCTCTTCAAATAAGGCACCCTGTGAAGTAACAGCCAATGGAAACACAGTAGCCACCCACCAATCATCACTGACGGGGGACGGTGTCCAGCATGCTGTGGCACGCCTACGGGAAATAGGCGACGCAGATTCCATCACTAGCGCTCGTTCACACGCCATAAGCCGGGAATGTCGCCTTCATGATTGCCTCTGACTTTGGAGTAGTGCTGTGAAATCGGAACCAGGCGACAATTATTTTATCGCCGCCAAATTTTCCAATTACACACCGCAACTGGGAGGCAATTTGACGGCGATGGTACCGGGGCGACATATCGCCGGTCAGATTTCTCGCCGTGGTTGCGGCGTGTAAAAGTACCCTAAGATCATTTGGGGCCCAAGTGATTAGCAACTCATGTTTAATTGTAAAACGATACAGAATCTGTTGGCATTATATAAATAAAAGTATAATTATAATTATATGTACCCTGCAAATAGGAAATAAGTTGGTATTTTGACACAACCAGGGGAATAAAAATCGTGGTTGCAGAAGGCCGGAGGTTGGAGGGTGCCAC
This sequence comes from Allobates femoralis, assembly GCA_033576535.1. Classification (NCBI taxonomy): domain Eukaryota; kingdom Metazoa; phylum Chordata; class Amphibia; order Anura; family Aromobatidae; genus Allobates; species Allobates femoralis. The sequence goes on along the minus strand of JARQOC010000003.1, from coordinate 697,220,308 downwards.
TGCCCCAGTGGTCACTTCAGCTGAGACCTGTTAGGTCCGTGCCATGGGTGTACCCATCGAGGGGCGGGGGGAGGGGAGGTTGCCTCTCCCTAGAAGCCTGGAGGGCTCCAGGGCTCCATTCTCCCTCCTAGCTGGCTTTCAGCACGCCCTACTGGGCGTCAGCATTCCTTCTGTTATTTCCACCTCTTTTTGAAATTTCCGCCTCCTGTGGTACTCTGACGTGCCACCTGGAACGTCATATCTGACCCGGTGCATTGTGGGGGCTGGCTTCAATATGCACATTGCACATGCATCGGAGCCCAATCGAACACGTGATCAGCCCCCACAATGCACCGGGCCGGATATGACGTTCCGGCCGGCGCGTCAGAGTACCACAGGATTTGGGAATGACCATGACTTGCCCCCCCTAGTTTTGATCCTGGGTACACATCTGAATGGGGGCTATATACCAGTGATGGGGGCTATATACAGTGATAGGGTGCTATATACCAGTGATGAGGGCGCTATATAATGTGATGTGAGTGCTATATATTAGTGATGGGGGGGCTATATACCAGGATGGGAAGCTCTATGCAATGATGGGGGCTATATACCAGGATGGGGGGCTGCTGCATTTTCCACCCTAGCCTTATACTCGAGTCAATAAGTTTCTCCAGCTTCTGAGGGTAAAATTAGGTGCCTCGGCTTATACTCCGGTCGGCTTATACTCGAGAATATAGGGTACTTGTAATTTATGTCCAGTTTTCCAGTACACTATATGGTAAAATGAATGATGCTACAGACTGGGGATGATGGGGAGGCTGATACTATACAGTGGGGATTAGGGGGAGAGGAAGATTAACGCCTTAGACTGGGGATTAGAGGGCATATTACAGTAGACAGGAAGGCTATTACTATATAATAGATTTTAGAGGAGCTATTACAGTATGCTGGGGTTTATGAGACGGCTATTACTATAGATTAGTGTTGAGAGGGGCTTTTACTGTAGACAGGGGGGGTAGGTCGCTTAGAGAGTGAGGAATAATGCAAGGGACAAAATAGATGGGTGAGAGTATGCAGGACTCAGTATGGAGTGGAGCAATGAAAGGGACTCAGTATGAAGTCTTGGCATTAGATGTGAGGTAGCATGGTGCTCTCAGTATGGAGGGGAGGCAATGTGAGGGGTTTCATTATGGAGAAGACACAAGATGGGGTGGTTCAGTATAGAGAGGGGGAGTGAGAGCACAGAATGAAGTTGGGACAACATGAGTGGGACATTGTGAACAAAGAGCAGCATGATGTTGGGACAGTGTGGAGATCATAATTCATAATTGAGGAAGGTGTGGTAGGTGTATTTATAAGGGAGAACAGTATGGAGTTTGTTTCTTAGGGGTCAATGTGACGGTCATAGTACACAAGGGTGGCTGGTGTGGCGGTCATACTACACAAAGGTGGATGGTGTGGTGGGATTATTTTATAGGAGATAATAGTGTGGAGGCCATGTACCATAAAGAGGACAGTGAGGTAAGGAGTAATTCTTTTTTTGCAGGGCATAGCATAAGGCTTATTTAAGACACAGTATAAGTGGTTATTTTTTATTCTGGAGCGTTATATTGACAATGTTATTTTTTTAAGGGCATCATCTTGGAATGTGCTGCAGAAGATCGGCGAAGAGGGAAGTCTACAGGGATGAGCTGTGGATGTGAAGTCATTATGAAGTACATGACAAAACAGCGATCGGTGAGCATATCATGACAGAGACATTGCACTACACTAACATTTACACAGGTTTAGGGGGGGGCTTTTTTAATATTTGCAGAAAAATCTACTTAATTCAATATGCAAATGAGGATGCTTTGTTGCATCGTTCCACCCTCATATTTGTACATTAAAGCCAGTCTATGGTATTTATTGGCAGCACTCCATTAGTAAAAGTGAGTGTTGTCTAAAATCAGCTTGGCACAGTGCCACCTCTCCTGTCCTGTATACTGGATATAATCCTCAGAGAGAAAACAGGGAGCCAGCACTGCCAAAAATTGCTGAAAAAATAAATGTGTTTTTGCTCATTCTCCTGAACCTAACCTGCTGTTATCCATAAAGGCTGGATCAGTGCGGTGGGGGTTAACTGTGAAAAGCCCTGACATTTGTGGTGGAAGCTGCAGGTGTGGGAGCCTGAGTTGCCTTATATCACTTGCACTGATCTGGCACCTTGGAAGCAGGTCTGATATGTGAAGGTGAGTGATAGCTTTGTATGGTCCACTTTAGGCGGCCGTCACACGCACAGATATCTATAGCGATATTGTAAGCGATCACGTGCACGCGCAATCGTTTACAATATCGCTCACATCGCTGGTGAGATGTCACACAGACAGACTCACCAGCGATGTGGATCCGCGATCTCGCTGGTAACTATGGTACACATCGGGTAACTAGGCGCCGCGCGTCGCTTAGTTACCCGACGTGTACCATAGTTACCATCTCCCAGCATAGACTCTGCGCTGGGAAATCGCTCATCGTGGTGTTATACACCACGATGAGACAGATCGTCAAATCGCTCATCGCTAGATCTGAGAACCGGAGCTCAGATCAGCGATGTCACGATCAAGCGATTTAACATCGTAAATCGCTTGATTACATGCAACGATTTCTTGCCCGATATCGCTTAAGCGATCAAAAAGGAGATCGCTTAAAACGATATCGGGCAAGAAATCGTTCCGTGTGACGGCCGCCTTATATATGTTATTGAGGTCTTTTGACACAAAGAAAATTAAAAATTGTAGAGTAGGACCACTCTATCTGAGATATGCCTTGTCGCGGCAGAGTGGCTCAAAAGATGGTTTAATCTTTTGCGAAATGTCTAATTTTTACAGTGTGGAAACAATATGTGTATTTACACAATCTTTATATTTTTTCTGGCAGTGCTGGCACTTTGTTTTTTCTTGGATATAATCCTCAGTATCTGTATTATTCTGTATATATACACTTTATGGTACCACATCTCCTGTCCTGTATACTTGGTGTAATCCTCCGTATCTGTATTATTATTCTGTGTATATACACTACACAGTACCAATTCTCCTGTCCCGTATACTGGGTGTAATCCTCAGTATCGGTTATTATTCTGTATATATACTCTGCACAGTACCACTTCTCCTGTCCTGTATACTGGGTGTAATCCTCAGGATCTGTATTATTCTGCATATATACACTGCACAGTACCACTTCTCCTGTCATGTATACTGGGTGTAATTTTCAGTATTGGTATTATTCTGTATATATACATTGCACAGTACCACGTCTCCTGTCCTATATACTGGGTGTAATCCTCATCCAGCCAGTTTCCAGCTCACCGGACAATTGGTTCTGTAAAGAAATTTGTCCAGCTCCACGTCTTCTTAAAAGATTCAATTTTATTTTCAAGAGTTTAAAATCACATACATTTACGCGTTTTGACCATAACTGTGGTCTGAGGCTGCGTTCACACGCTGCGTATTTTATCGCGTTTTTTTATGCGCGTCTTTTCAAGGGAAAAAACGCGCGTAATAAAAAGCGCGAGAGAACAACTCAATTCTACTTCAATTGCGCTTTTTTACGCGCGTTTTTCCAGTGCTTATAATGGGGCCTATGGAAAAAACGTGCGTAAAAAACTGGAAAGAATTGACATGTTCATTCTTTTTACGCGAGCGTTTTTTGCTCCAAAAATGCTGCGTAAAATTACGCGATGTCTGCAAGGCACAAAGTGAATGTCCATTCACTGTGCTGGGAAACGCAGACGCACATGCGTTTTTGGGGCAAATACGCGCGTAAAAAAACGCGCAAAATACGCAGCGTCTGAACACAGCCTTAGTCATAATGTGAATGGTAACAGAATCTCAAACTCCTTATACCCTCTTTCCATTCAATGGGGCGGTGGCTCACAAATCAATTCCACAATCCCAGCTGGTCAAAACATGTCATTAATATGCATGAAAGATAAAACCATAAAATACAAATAGCGGGCTTCATTGATGATATATTAATAATATGGGGAGGCGATAAGAATAATCTTTGGATTACTGGGTGTAATCCTCAGTATCTGTATTATTATATATATACACACTGTACAGTACCAACCACTTCTCCTCTCCTGTATATTGGGTGTAATCCTCAGTATCTGTATTATTGTGTATATATACACTGCACAGTACCACTTCTCCTGTCCTGTATACTGGGTGCAGGGCCGCACCGTCCATTGGACAGTGTGAGCCCTGTCATTCAGGCGGCAGCCGGCAGGGGGAGCGGCTGTGCAGAAGGGGGCGGCGCCTCATGCACAGAGCCTCCCCCTGTCATGGCGCCGGCCGCTCATCCCGCTCACCGCAGGTAAGCGGCGGGCAGCGGGGGGACACGCACACAAGGGGCGGCAGCCCCAGGCTTCAAAAGCACCCCCCCCGGTACTCGCGGCAGCGGCCGGCAATCACTGCCGCGGCTCAGGCGGCAGTGGCGATCCGGTCACTGCAGAAGGGGCGGCAGCCCCAGGCTCCACCAGCACCCCCCCCGTAATCAGTGCCGCGGCTCAGGCGTGTAATCCTCAGAGAAAACAGGGGGAGCCAGCACAGCCAAAAATTGCTGAAAAAATAGATGTGTAAATACACCTGTCACTACCATACTGCATACAAATAGAGACATTTTGCAAGGAATGTCTCAGATAGAGTGGTCCTACTCTACATATTTTTAAATTTCTGATGTGTCCGTAGACAGTATAATACAATATAAAGAGGACCATATAAAGCTAACACTCACCTATACATGTCAGACAATGCTTCCCAAGGAGCCTGATGGGTCAGTGAATGAAGAGCAGTAAGGATGCCCTTACCTACACAGACGTCTGACAGATCACCCATCTATAGGGGCAGTGTATGGATGCTAGCAGTAGGGATGCTCTCACATACACAGGGGTCTGAAAGATCACCCATCCTGAGGGCAGTGTATGGATGACAATGTGGCGCCCCGCAACGAGTGCGCCACAGGAGGGTATTGCATCCCAGACTGAAGATGCAATATTCTCTGACTAAGTAATGACATGGTTAATATCAGAGCTCCATACCCTACATGCACCACTAGCATAGAGGGTCAATTAGGTCCTGGTGAACGGAGTGTAGGAGTAGAGTGTAGGAGAATGTAGAAGAAGGAGGAAGGAGAGAGAAGTGGTCGGGAGGAACGTAGGAGAGGGGGCTCTGCACAGTTCCGTGCAGCCCTGCAGACCACCTACCGGTTGGCGCCATTACCTGGTGCCTAACAACCGGAAACTGGGCGAACATCTGACGGGTCAAAATACACCCGCGCCCATCCACAACCGGATCACTGGTTCTGAAGCAAGCAAGTTGCTCACCATTGCTAAGCAAACCAGGAGTGGAGGGACCGCTCTACAGGAGTACCCCACCACCGCAGCAAACAGAGCCGTCTTGCCAGCGGAGTACCCACCAAAAGGACACAGGCTCCCCTCACACCGGAACGTTCACACCGGCAGGGAAATTTAAGTAGCCCCTTGTACCCGAACTTGGCACACTAAGGCGACATCGGCACAACCATCTAGAACAAGTTTAGAATGGAGGAACACCGCGGAGCTCTGAACCAACACCAGTCATTGCTGAGTCCACCCAGTCCGTTGCCCGTTACCTGTATACCCTGTATCGTCAATCGGTTGAAGTAAAAGACCCGTTACAGAGAACACTGGTGTTTGTATTTCTTCAGAACTGTTTAACTCCGCACGTTAAGAGTAACTAAGCTGCCTCACAACATCAAGTGCAGCTCCTGGCTCCAGGGACTCCCGCTCGTCCTGTGGGGAGCGTCCCATCTTGCTGCATAACATCCCCCGGAGGCCCAAGCAGCACCGGTGAAATCACCGGAACTCCCACAGGTGGCGTCACGAAAAGAATAACCTAACCTTATCTGTTCTGCCAACTCTATTAATCTGGACCACCGCCCTACAGAGCCTCGGGCACGGAAGCGTGACAGGGAGCAGCGACAGCCCGAGACGTGCATACCCCGGCTACGGTGAGTCAACAGCAGTAGTGATGCCCTCTCCTACACATGGGTCTGACTGATCCCCCATCTATGGGGGCAGTGTATGGATGGCAGCAGTAGGGATGCCCTCACCTACACAGGGGTCTGACTTATCCCCCATCTATAGGGGCAGTGTATGGATGGCAGCAGTAGAAATGCCCTCACCTACACAGGGGCCTGACAGATCACCCAACTATAGGGTCAGTGTATGGATGGCAGCAGTAGGGATTCCCTCACCTACACAGGACTGATCCTTCATCTATAGGGACAGTGTATGGATGGCAGCAGTAGGGATGCCCTCACCTACACAGGGGTCTGACTTATCCCCCATCTATAGGGGCAGTGTATGGATGGCAGCAGTAGGGATGCCCTCACCTACACAGGGGTCTGACTGATCCCCTATCTATAGGGTCAGTGTATGGATGGCAGCAGTAGGGATGCCCTCACCTACACAGGGGTTTAACTGATCCCCTATCGATAGGGTCAGTGTATGGATGGCAGCAGTAGGGATGCCCTCACCTACACAGGGGTCTGACAGATCCCCCATCTATAGGGTCAGTGTATGGATGGCAGCAGTAGGAATGCCCTCACCTACACAGGGGCCTGACAGATCACCCAACTATAGGGTCAGTGTATGGATGGCAGCAGTAGGGATTCCCTCACCTACACAGGACTGATCCTTCATCTATAGGGTCAGTATATGGATGGCAGCAGTAGGGATGCCCTCACCTACACAGGGGTCTGACTGATCACCCATCTATAGGGTCAGTGTATGGATGGCAGCAGTAGGGATGCCTCACCTACACAGGGTCTGACTGATCACCCATCTATAGGGTCAGTGTATGGATGGCAGCAGTACGGATGCCCTCACCTACACAGGGGTCCTGACAGATCACTCATCTATAGGGGCAGTGTATGGATGGCAGCAGTAGGGATGCCCTCATGTACACAGATGTCTGACTGATCACCCATCAATAGGGGCAGTGTATGGATGGCAGCAGTAGGGATGCCCTCACCTACACAAGGGTCTGACAGATCACCCTTCTATAGGGTCAGTGTATGGATGGCAGCAGTAGGGATGCCCTCACACTACACAGGGGTCTGACAGATCCCCCATCTATAGGGTCAGTTTATGGATGGCAGCAGTAGGGATGCCCTCACCTACACAGGGGTCTGACTGATCACCCATCTATAGGGGCAGTGTATGGATGGCAGCAGTAGGGATGCCCTCACATACACAGGGGTCTGACTGATCACCCATCTATAGGGTCAGTGTATGGATGTTAGCAGTAGGGATGCCCTCACATTCACAGGGTCTGACTGATCACTCATCTATAGGGGCAGTGTATGGATGGCAGCATTAGGATGCCCTCACCTACACAGGGGTCTGACTGATCACCCATCTATAGGGTCAGTGTATGGGTGGCAGCAGTAGGGATGCCCTCACCTACACAGGGGTCTGACTGATCACCCATCTATAGGGTCAGTGTATGGATGGCAGCAGTAGGGATATTCTCACCTACACAGGGGTCTGACTGATCACCCATCTATAGGGTCAGTGTATGGATGGCAGCAGTAGAGATGCCCTCACCTACACAGGGGTCTGACTGATCACCCATCTATAGGGCAGTGTATGGATGGCAGCAGTAGGGATGCTCCTCACCTACACAGAGGTCTGACTGATCCTTCATCTATAGGGGCAGTGTATGGATGGCAGCAGTAGGGATGCCCTCACCTACACAGGGGTCTGACAGATCACCCATCTATAGGGGCAGTGTATGGATGGCAGCAGTAGGGATGCCCTCACCTACACAGGACTGATCCTTTATCTATAGGTTCAGTGTATGGATGGCAGCAGTAGGGATGCTCTCACCTACACAGGGGTCTGACAGATCACAAATCTATAGGGGCAGTGTATGGATGGCAGCAGTAGGGATGCCCTCACCTACACAGGACTGATCCTTTATCTATAGGTTCAGTGTATGGATGGCAGCAGTAGGGATGCCCTCACCTACACAGGGGTCTGACTGATCACCCATCTATAGGGGCAGTGTATGGATGGCAGCAGTAGGGATGCCCTCACCTACACAGGGGTCTGACTGATCACCCATCTATAGGGGCAGTGTATGGATGGCAGCAGTAGGGATGCCCGCACCTACACAGGGGTCTGACAGATCACCCATCTATAGGGTCAGTGTATGGATAGCAGCAGTAGGGATTCTCTCACCTACACAGGGGTCTGACTGATCACCCATCTATAGGGTCAGTGTATGGATGGCAGCAGTAGGGATGCTCTCACCTACACAGGGGTCTGACAGATCACCAATCTATAGGGGCAGTGTATGGATGGCAGCAGTAGGGATGCCCTCACCTACACAGGACTGATCCTTTATCTATAGGTTCAGTGGATGGATGGCAGCAGTAGGGATGCTCTCACCTACACAGGGGTCTGACAGATCACAAATCTATAGGGGCAGTGTATGGATGGCAGCAGTAGGGATGCCCTCACCTACACAGGACTGATCCTTTATCTATAGGTTCAGTGTATGGATGGCAGCAGTAGGGATGCCCTCACCTACACAGGGGTCTGACTGATCACCCATCTATAGGGGCAGTGTATGGATGGCAGCAGTAGGGATGCCCTCACCTACACAGGGGTCTGACTGATCACCCATCTATAGGGGCAGTGTATGGATGGCAGCAGTAGGGATGCCCGCACCTACACAGGGGTCTGACAGATCACCCATCTATAGGGTCAGTGTATGGATAGCAGCAGTAGGGATTCTCTCACCTACACAGGGGTCTGACTGATCACCCATCTATAGGGTCAGTGTATGGATGGCAGCAGTAGGGATGCTCTCACCTACACAGGGGTCTGACAGATCACCAATCTATAGGGCTAGTGTATGTATAGCAGCAGTAGGATGCCCTCACTACCATGGGTCTGACTGATCCCCATCTATGGGGGCAGTGTATGGATGGCAGCAGTAGGGATGCCCTCACCTACACAGGGGTCTGACTTATCCCCATCTATAGGGGCAGTGTATGGATGGCAGCAGTAGAAATGCCCTCACCTACACAGGGGCCTGACAGATCACCCAACTATAGGGTCAGTGTATGGATGGCAGCAGTAGGGATTCCCTCACCTACACAGGACTGATCCTTCATCTATAGGGTCAGTGTATGGATGGCAGCAGTAGGGATGCCCTCACCTACACAGGGGTCTGACTTATCCCCATCTTATAGGGGCAGTGTATGGATGGCAGCAGTAGGGATGCCCTCACCTACACAGGGGTCTGACTGATCCCCTATCTATAGGGTCAGTGTATGGATGGCAGCAGTAGGGATGCCTCACCTACACAGGGGTTTAACTGATCCCCTATCTATAGGGTCAGTGTATGGATGGCAGCAGTAGGGATGCCTTCACCTACACAGGGGTTTAAACTGATCCCCCATCTATAGGGACAGTGTATGGGTGGCAGCAGTAGTGATGCTCTCACCTACACCCCCCCCCCCCCCCCCCCCACCCATCTATAGGGGCAGTGTATGGATGCAGCAGTAGGTATGCCCTCACCTACACAGGGATCTGACTTATCCCCCATCTATAGGGGCAGTGTATGGATGGCAGCAGTAGGGATGCTCTCACCTACACAGGGGATTGACTGATCCCCCATCTATAGGGGCAGTGTATGGATGTTAGCAGTAGGGATGCTCTCACCTACACAGGGGTTTGACTGATCCCCCATCTATAGGGGCAGTGTATGGATGGCAGCAGTAGGGATGCCCTCACCTACACAGGGGTCTGACAGATCACCCATCTATAGGGGCAGAGTATGGATGGCAGCAGTAGGGATGCCCTCACCTACACAGGGATTTGACTGATCCTTCATCTATAGGGACAGTGTATGGATGGCAGCAGTAGGGATGCCCTCACCTACACAGGGGTCTGACTTATCCCCCATCTATAGGGGCAGTGTATGGATGGCAGCAGTAGGGATGCCCTCACCTACACAGGGGTCTGACTGATCCCCTATCTATAGGGTCAGTGTATGGATGGCAGCAGTAGGGATGCCCTCACCTACACAGGGGTTTAACTGATCCCCTATCGATAGGGTCAGTGTATGGATGGCAGCAGTAGGGATGCCCTCACCTACACAGGGGTCTGACAGATCCCCATCTATAGGGTCAGTGTATGGATGGCAGCAGTAGGAATGCCCTCACCTACACAGGGGTCCTGACAGATCACCCAACTATAGGGTCAGTGTATGGATGGCAGCAGTAGGGATTCCCTCACCTACACAGGAACTGATCCTTCATCTATAGGGTCAGTATATGGATGGCAGCAGTAGGGATGCCCTCACCTACACCAGGGGTCTGACTGATCACCCATCTATAGGGTCAGTGTATGGATGGCAGCAGTAGGGATGCTCTCACCTACACAGGGGTCTGACTGATCACCCATCTATAGGGTCAGTGTATGGATGGCAGCAGTACGGATGCCCTCACCTACACAGGGGTCTGACAGATCACTCATCTATAGGGGCAGTGTATGGATGGCAAGCAGTAGGGATGCCTCACGTACACAGATGTCTGACTGATACCCATCAATAGGGGCAGTGTATGGATGGCAGCAGTAGGGATGCCCTCACCTACACAAGGGTCTGACAGACCCACCCATCTATAGGGTCAGTGTATGGATGGCAGCAGTAGGGATGCCCTCACCTACACAGGGGTCTGACAGATCCCCCATCTATAGGGTCAGTTTATGGATGGCAGCAGTAGGGATGCCCTCACCTACACAGGGGTCTGACTGATCACCCATCTATAGGGGCAGTGTATGGATGGCAGCAGTAGGGATGCCCTCACATACACAGGGGTCTGACTGATCACCATCTATAGGGTCAGTGTATGGATGTTAGCAGTAGGGATGCCCTCACATTCACAGGGGTCTGACTGATCACTCATCTATAGGGGCAGTGTATGGATGGCAGCATTAGGGATGCCCTCACCTACACAGGGGTCTGACTGATCACCCATCTATAGGGTCAGTGTAATGGGTGGCAGCAGTAGGGATGCCCTCACCTACACAGGGGTCTGACTGATCACCCATCTATAGGGTCAGTGTATGGATGGCAGCAGTAGGGATATTCTCACCTACACAGGGGTCTGACTGATCACCCATCTATAGGGTCAGTGTATGGATGGCAGCAGTAGAGATGCCCTCACCTACACAGGGGTCTGACTGATCACCCATCTATAGGGACAGTGTATGGATGGCAGCAGTAGGGATGCTCTCACCTACACAGAGGTCTGACTGATCCTTCATCTATAGGGGCAGTGTATGGATGGCAGCAGTAGGGATGCCCTCACCTACACAGGGTCTGACAGATCACCCATCTATAGGGGCAGTGTATGGATGGCAGCAGTAGGGATGCCCTCACCTACACAGGACTGATCCTTTATCTATAGGTTCAGTGTATGGATGGCAGCAGTAGGGATGCTCTCACCTACACAGGGGTCTGACAGATCACAAATCTATAGGGGCAGTGTATGGATGGCAGCAGTAGGGATGCCCTCACCTACACAGGACTGATTCCTTTATCTATAGGTTCAGTGTATGGATGGCAGCAGTAGGGATGCCCTCACCTACACAGGGGTCTGACTGATCACCATCTATAGGGGCAGTGTATGGATGGCAGCAGTAGGGATGCCCTCACCTACACAGGGGTCTGACTGATCACCCATCTATAGGGGCAGTGTATGGATGGCAGCAGTAGGGATGCCCGCACCTACACAGGGTCTGACAGATCACCCATCTATAGGGTCAGTGTATGGATAGCAGCAGTAGGGATTCTCTCACCTACACAGGGGTCTGACTGATCACCCATCTATAGGGTCAGTGTATGGATGGCAGCAGTAGGGATGCTCTCACCTACACAGGGGTCTGACAGATCACCCAATCTATAGGGGCAGTGTATGGATGGCAGCAGTAGGGATGCCTCACCTACACAGGACTGATCCTTTATCTATAGGTTCAGTGGATGGATGGCAGCAGTAGGGATGCTCTCACCTACACAGGGGTCTGACAGATCACAAATCTATAGGGGCAGTGTATGGATGGCAGCAGTAGGGATGCCCTCACCTACACAGGACTGATCCTTTATCTATAGGTTCAGTGTATGGATGGCAGCAGTAGGGATGCCCTCACCTACACAGGGGTCTGACTGATCACCCATCTATAGGGGCAGTGTATGGATTGGCAGCAGTAGGGATGCCCTCACCTACACACGGGTGCTGATGATCACCCATCTATAGGGGCAGTGTATGGATGGCAGCAGTAGGGATGCCCTCACCTACACAGGGGTCTGACAGATCACTCATCTATAGGGTCAGTGTATGGATGGCAGCAGTAGGGATGCCCTCACCTACACAGGGGTCTGACAGATCACCCATCTATAGGGGCAGTGTATGGATGGCAGCAGTAGGGATGCTCTCACCTACACAGGGGTCTCACTGATCACCATCTATAGGGTCAGTGTATGGATGGCAGCAGTAGGGATGCCCTCACCTACACAGGGTCTGACTGATCACCATCTATAGGGTCAGTGTATGGATGGCAGCAGTAGGGATGCTCTCACCTACACAGGGGTCTGACTGATCACCCATCTATAGGGTCAGTGTATGGATGGCAGCAGTAGGGATGCTCTCACCTACACAGGGGTCTGACTGATCACCCATCTATAGGGGCAGTGTATGGATGGCAGCAGTAGGGATGCCCGCACCTACACAGGGGTCTGACGATCACCCATCTATAGGGTCAGTGTATGGATAGCAGCAGTAGGGATTCTCTCACCTACACAGGGGTCTGACTGATCACCCATCTATAGGGTCAGTGTATGGATGGCAGCAGTAGGGATGCTCTCACCTACACAGGGGTCTGACAGATCACCAATCTATAGGGGCAGTGTATGGATGGCAGCAGTAGGGATGCCCTCACCTACACAGGACTGATCCTTTATCTATAGGTTCAGTGGATGGATGGCAGCAGTAGGGATGCCTCACCTACACAGGGGTCTGACAGATCACAAATCTATAGGGGCAGCGTATGGATGGAGCAGTAGGGATGCCCTCACCTACACAGGACTGATCCTTTATCTATAGGTTCAGTGTATGGATGGCAGCAGTAGGGATGCCCTCACCTACACAGAGGTCTGACTGATCACCCATCTATAGGGCAGTGTATGGATGGCAGCAGTAGGGATGCCCTCACCTACACAGGGGTCTGACTGATCACCCATCTATAGGGTCAGTGTATGGATGGCAGCAGTAGGGATGCCCTCACCTACACAGGGGTCTGACTGATCACCCATCTATAGGGTCAGTGTATGGATGGCAGCAGTAGGGATGCTCTCACCTACACAGGGGTCTGACTGATCACCCATCTATAGGGTCAGTGTATGGATGGCAGCAGTAGGGATGCCCTCACCTACACAGGGGTCTGACAGATCACCCATCTATAGGGTCAGTGTATGGATGGCAGCAGTAGGGATGCCCTCACCTACACAGGGGTCTGACAGATCACCCAACTATAGGGTCAGTGTATGGATGGCAGCAGTAGGGATTCCCTCACCTACACAGGACTGATCCTTCATCTATAGGGTCAGTATATGGATGGCAGCAGTAGGGATGCCCGCACCTACACAGGGGTCTGACAGATCACCCATCTATAGGGTCAGTGTATGGATGGCAGCAGTAGGGATGCTCTCACCTACACAGGGGTCTGACTGATCACCCATCTATAGGGTCAGTGTATGGATGGCAGCAGTAGGGATGCTCTCACCTACACAGGGGTCTGACTGATCACCCATCTATAGGGGCAGTGTATGGATGGCAGCAGTAGGGATGCCCTCACCTACACAGGGGTCTGACAGATCACTCATCTATAGGGTCAGTGTATGGATGGCAGCAGTAGGGATGCCCTCACCTACACAGGGGTCTGACAGATCACCCATCTATAGGGGCAGTGTATGGATGGCAGCAGTAGGGATGCTCTCACCTACACAGGGGTCTCACTGATCACCCATCTATAGGGTCAGTGTATGGATGGCAGCATAGGGATGCTCTCACCTACACAGGGGTCTGACTGATCACCCATCTATAGGGTCAGTGTATGGATGGCAGCAGTAGGGATGCTCTCACCTACACAGGGGTCTGACTGATCACCCATCTATAGGGTCAGTGTATGGATGGCAGCAGTAGGGATGCCCTCACCTACACAGGGGTCTGACTGATCACCCATCTATAGGGTCAGTGTATGGATGGCAGCAGTAGGGATGCCCTCACCTACACAGGGGTCTGACTGATCACCCATCTATAGGGTCAGTGTATGGATGGCAGCAGTAGGGATGCCCTCACCTACACAGGGGTCTGACTGATCACCCATCTATAGGGTCAGTGTATGGATGGCAGCAGTAGGGATGCTCTCACCTACACAGGGGTCTGACTGATCACCCATCTATAGGGTCAGTGTATGGATGGCAGCAGTAGGGATGCTCTCACCTACACAGGGGTCTGACTGATCACCCATCTATAGGGTCAGTGTATGGATGGCAGCAGTAGGGATGCTCTCACCTACACAGGGGTCTGACTGATCACCCATCTATAGGGTCAGTGTATGGATGGCAGCAGTAGGGATGCCCTCACCTACACAGGGGTCTGACTGATCACCCATCTATAGGGTCAGTGTATGGATGGCAGCAGTAGGGATGCCCTCACCTACACAGGGGTCTGACTGATCACCCATCTATAGGGTCAGTGTATGGATGGCAGCAGTAGGGATGCCCTCACCTACACAGGGGTCTGACTGATCACCCATCTATAGGGTCAGTGTATGGATGGCAGCAGTAGGGATGCTCTCACCTACACAGGGGTCTGACTGATCACCCATCTATAGGGTCAGTGTATGGATGGCAGCAGTAGGGATGCTCTCACCTACACAGGGGTCTGACTGATCACCCATCTATAGGGTCAGTGTATGGATGGCAGCAGTAGGGATGCTCTCACCTACACAGGGGTCTGACTGATCACCCATCTATAGGGTCAGTGTATGGATGGCAGCAGTAGGGATGCTCTCACCTACACAGGGGTCTGACTGATCACCCATCTATAGGGTCAGTGTATGGATGGCAGCAGTAGGGATGCCCTCACCTACACAGGGGTCTGACTGATCACCCATCTATAGGGTCAGTGTATGGATGGCAGCAGTAGGGATGCCCTCACCTACACAGGGGTCTGACTGATCACCCATCTATAGGGTCAGTGTATGGATGGCAGCAGTAGGGATGCCCTCACCTACACAGGGGTCTGACTGATCACCCATCTATAGGGTCAGTGTATGGATGGCAGCAGTAGGGATGCTCTCACCTACACAGGGGTCTGACTGATCACCCATCTATAGGGTCAGTGTATGGATGGCAGCAGTAGGGATGCCCTCACCTACACAGGGGTCTGACAGATCACCCATCTATAGGGTCAGTGTATGGATGGCAGCAGTAGGGATGCCCTCACCTACACAGGGGCTGCTCCTGTCAGGTGCGCGTGCATGCTCCTCTCCCCCGGACTCCGCCTCCTCCTCCCATCCGCGTCCAAGGCTCTTGATTGACAGGCAAGATGTCGGTGCAGAGGGAGGCAGGAGGGGATGCAGCAGCGGCAGCAGCAGCAGGCACCGGCAGCAGCTCCATGCAGCAGGCACCCTGAGGGCCGGCACATGCCACCAAGAGTAATAAAAGGCTCCCAGTAATAAAGGCGCCTGATGCTGCCCGCAGCCTGCGGATCTGTGGCTGCCCGGAGCCGCGCACACTGAGCTGGCACCACGCATTTCTTGCTTTCTTTCTTTCCTGCTGGCAGCATCAGCACCGCTGCCTGGTGCCCGTGTGATCTGTGGGCTGGAGGCTGTAATGGAGGCTGCTGCCCTCTCCATGCACCTGTGCTGAGCAGAGCCTGGGGTAGAGGGAGGCAGCACTGGGGAGGGTGGGGTGCACCAGTGGGAGAAGGTTACACAGCACGAAGATACAAGCCTCAGTTTTCTCTTTATTAAGATTATTTCGGGGGGAGGAGGGTGGGAAGAAGAGGGTGATCGCAGAGCCAAGGGGACAGAAATGGATGAAGAAAATGTGCCCAGCAGCGACGATCAGCCTCTGAGTTTGCAGAAAGCCCTGCAGCAGTGCGAGCTGGTCCAGAACATGATAGACATCAGCATCTCCAACCTGGAGGGGCTCCGGACCAAGTGTGCCACCTCCAACGACCTGACACAGAAGGAGATCAGGACCCTGGAGGTAGGAGATGGCATGCTGTGCTCCTGTCATGTCTGGCCAGCTGGGACAATGGGATCCTTGCAGGGTGCAGACTTTCTTTTATTTGCACCCATCCCCCTTGCTTTCATGCTGCCAGTGGGTTTGTTTATATCCAGCCTGGTGTGCAGTGCCATAAATTAGGCAGCTGCAGTGAGATGGAGTGAGGCTGCGCATTCTGCAGGTGGTCGCAAAGGTGCTTCACTACAGACTGTGCAGAGCTCACCCCCAGCTCCTTCATCTTCCCCAACCCACACCTTATAGGAAGAATCACTCCACTCATCTGCAGTGTACAATGGCTGGATTATTCCCCCATCACAAGAGGTTCTGCAGCAGCCATGTCCTGCTCTGTGCACCAGTCCTCACACTTGGCCCAGCTAAGCCTTAGATTTACTTTCCCATTATTTGTCTTGATACATAAGCAGAATGTTTATATAATCTGTTGCTACAATTGTTACTTTTAGAACAATGGATTTAGAGCCCCTGTCCAGCTATGTGTCTTTGAGTTCAGTGTCAGGTCATTATTATGATCCCAATTAAAAGGTGATATTTAAGTCCAGATGAAATTATTTTGTTATTTATCCTTGGGGCAAAAAGACCTGTCAATCTAATGGTTAAATACAATGTACTTTAAATGACACAATTGTGGCCTCAAGGAGGTGTGTGGTATATGAATTGTTACAGTAGACAAATAGGAGGTTATATATTTATATACCTGGATGTACAGCATGGTGTCTGCTTGATATGGCATCGTCTATATGGTTTAGAGGCCTAGTACATAGTGTATATGCTAATTCTTCTATTATAGTAAACATTATGTATAATTTTCTATTCTTTAATGTGGTACTGTATTCTTTATGTTCTTATTTGTGCCATGTGTTGTAACATATGATGATAAGGGTTCCCTGAAAAAAGCCCACGAGGAAAAAAAGCCCACACAACCACCCAACTCTAACCCTGACCCTAACACCAACCTAACCCTAAAAACCCTAACCACCCTATACCTAACCCTAACAACAACACCTAAACTAACCCTAACACCTTACCCTAATTACCTAACCCAACAACTAATACCTAAATCACTAACCTCCTACAACAAACCTAATTAACCCACCTTACCCTAATACCTAACCTTAACAACTAACACCTAAATCTAACCCTAACACCTTACCCTAATACCCAACCCTAACAACTAACACCTAAACCTAACCCTAACACCTAACCCCTTACCCTAATGCCTAACCTTAACAACTAGTGCCTAACCCTAACACCTAACTCCAACCATACCTCCCTACCCTAATACCTAACCCTAACAATTAGCACCTAAATCTATGCCTAACACCTAACCCCAACCCTTACGCCTAACCCCTAAACCTAACCACAAACCTATCCCCTAACCCTAATACCTAACAACTAACCCCTAACCCCTTACCCTAACACCTAACCCTAACAACTAACACCTAAACTTAACTCTAACCCCTAACCCTTAAACCTAACCCCAACTCTGTGGGCATTTTTCTGGTTACCGATGATAAGTTCTTCTTTATAGAAGAAAAATTACATTGAAGCTCTTTGATATATTTTATCCCGGATGAGACTTCCCCCAAGTCATGTTTTATAATTCCGCATCCAGAAATAAAAACCAAACGTGGACACTGGTTTCAGACGAGAAGTTTTGTGTATAGAAGTTTATTTTGTTTTGGGTCAAAAAAAGTTGAGGGGGGAATTTATTTAAGATCCATCATAAACTGCTGGACCTCCTGGATGATGATGTGGCTGGACTGGGAATATCATGTCTGAGTGGGGACATCCCAGAGGATCTTCCCATCCACTCTCCAGCCATTTGATTGGACTAATAGAACATTCTATTCTGGATTGTTGGTTTGTAGAAAAACTGTAAATCTAAGTCCTTTCTATTTTGTTTTTATCTTCTAAACATATGTAGTAAGGTAAAATGATTGACTCTTGTCCATTGCCCCTGTTACGGAAAATGGACAACATACATTAGGCTCTTTTCAAGCTGATAAATTTGAGCATTCACCTGAAAGGCCGCCATATATTACTATAGGGGAGATGCCTATCAGATCAGCTGATTTCAGGTAGAATTGGGGGAGTTGTTCTTTGTAGCTGCTTCAATCTAAAACCTCATCACAGACAACCATCACTGACTGTCTTGAATTGGATGTGCTAACACTTTCCAGTGTCTTTTGGTCAGCTAGAACTGATTTCAGCTGATGCAGCTACAGTCAGGGTCTGTATATGTGAGCACCAGCACAAGGATAATAGATATAAACAGTCACCAAACACATATTTCACTGGTAGAAATCACAAGATGTAATGCTTATCTCGTTAAACTATAACAAATTATAAGTCTTTTCACTCTATTTAAGTTTGTGAACATTTTTCAATAGATTAATGTTTTCTTGGTTCTAAAAACAAAAGGGGAAAAGAATGAAAACTGTAGAAGAAAAATCAGTCTGTTTCCCATAACAACCAATGACGGAGCAGCTTTCATTGAACCAGACTTGTTGAAGAGATTAAAGCTGAGCTCAGATTGGTTGCTATGAACAAGCAAGAAAGTTTTCCTTTTGAGAAAGTTTTGATAAATGAGACCCAAAGACTTTAATAGAGTGATATGAGACAGATTTTGGTCTAGACCGCATGAAATATGGTATGGCGATATAGTCCTCAGCAGTGGCGTAACAAGAGTCTGGCGGGCCCTGGTGCGAAACGTAGACCTGGAACCCCCCCCTCCCGCATGTTGATGAAATGTACAGGCCTCATGTAACGTTCTAAATCCTTTAAAGATTTACAATTCGACCCCTCTCCCCCTTCATTGTGTATTAATGTCCCCCATCCTGCTATATATGGTCCTCCTCCTGGAATATGTCCCTTATGGAATATATGTCACCCATCCTGGTTTATATGGTCTGCCTTCCCCCATCACCATAGTCGTCCAATTATTAAAATGCATCCCCATATTCCTCCATATATTACAATCTATCCCCATAGTCCTCCCCCATTCATATGGTAGCCCCCATAGTCATTCAATTATTATAATGAACCCCCATTATCCTCCATATAATATAATGCAGCCTCACATCCCTTCGTATATCATAATGCAGCCTCATAGCACTCCTTATAGCATAATGCAGCCTCATAGCCCTCCTTATAGCATAATGCAGCCTCATATCCTCTCCAAATACACCATGTTCCAAATTATTATGCAAATGTTCTTTTTCTCTGAGTTTCCTAAATGGTTGGTGCACATAACAGTCAGTGTAATAAAAGTAATCACCCGTTAGAGTATACATCAAGTTTTATTGAAGAAACCTCCCAATGATAACTGTAAAATCTTCAAAATTAAAAAAAAAACTCTAAATGCATTGTTCAAAATTATTAGGCACAGTAAGTTTCTAAACATTTGATATGTTTGAAAGAACTGAAAATGCTCATTTGTTGAATTTGCAGCATTAGGAGGTCACATTCACTGAAATAAAAAGCTATTTAACTCTAAAACATCCTAACAAGTGAAGTTACATGTTAACATAGGAACCCCCTACTTTGATATCACCTTCACAATTCTTGCATCCATTGAACTTGTGAGTTTCTGGAGAGTTTCTGCTTGTATTTCTTAGCATGATGTCAGAATAGCCTCCCAGAGCTGCTGTTTTGATGTGAACTGCCTCCCACCCGCATAGATCTTTTGCTTGATTAGACTCCAAAGGTTCTCTGTAGGGTTGAGGTCAGGGGAAGATGGTGGCCACACCATGAGTTATCTCCTTTTATGCCTATAGCAGCCATTGACACAGAGGTATTCTTTGCAGCATGAGATGGTGCATTGTCATGCATGAAGATGATTTTGCTCCTGAAGGCACGTTCTTTGCTTTTTGTACCATAGAAGAAAGTACTCAGTCAGAAACTCTATATACTTTACAGAGGTCATTTTCACACCTTCAGGAACCTTAAAGGGGCCTACCAGCTGTTTCCCAATGATTCCGGCCCAAAACATCACTCCTCCACCTCCTTGCTGACGCCGCAGTCTTGTTGGGACATGGTGGCCATCCACCAGCCATCCAATACTCAATCCATCTAGACCATCCAGGGTTGCTCAGCACTCATCAGTAAACAAGACTGTTGGAAAATTAGTCTTCAAGTATGTCTGGGCCCACTGCAACCATTTCTGCTTGTGAGCACTGTTTGGGGGTGGCCGAATAGTAGGTTTATGCATCACAGCAAGCCTTTGAGGGATCCTACACCTTGAGGTTCGAGGGACTCTAGAGGCACCAGCAGCTTCAAATATCTTTTTGCTGGTTTGTAAAGCCTTTTTAGCAGCTGCTCTCTTAATCTGATGAACTTGCCTGGCAGAAACCTTCCTCATTCTGCCTTTATCTGCATGAACACGTCTGTGCTCATAATCAGCCACAAATCTCTTCACAGTACAATGATCACGCTTACGTTTTCGTGCAATATCTAATGTTTTAATCTCTTGTCCAAGGCATTGCGCTATTTGTTGCTTTTCGGCAGCAGAGAGATCATTTTTCTTTCCCATATTACTTGAAAACTGTGGCCTGCTCAATATTGTGGAACATCCAGTTTTCCTTTTATTGGGCTCACCTGCCAAACTAATTATCACAGGTATCTGAGATTGATTTGAGTGACCCAAAGAACCCTGAGACACAATACCATCAATGGGTTTCATTGAAAAAAAAAAAAAAACCTATGACACTTAAAACCAATTAGCATAATAATTTGGAACATGGTATAGCATAATACAGCCTCATAGCCCTCCTTATAGTATGTTGCAGCCTCATAGCCTCTCTATATAGTATAATACAGCCTCATAGCCCTCCATATAGCATAATACAGATTTATAGCTCTCCATACAGTGCAGCCTCAATACTCTCCATATAGTATAATACAGCCTCAAAACTCTCTTTATAGTGCAGCCTCTAAACTCTCCATATGATGCAGCCTCAAAACCAACCATATAGTGCAGGCTTATAACTTTCCATATAGTGCAGCCTCAAAACTCTCCATATGGTGCAGTATTATATATGCAGCCTAATATCTCTCCATATAGTGCAGTATTATATATGCAGCCTTATAGCTCCCATATAGTACAGTATTATATATGCAGCCTTATAGCTCCCATATAGTGCAGTATTATATATGCAGCCTTATATATGACCCCCCCCCAATCCTCTGGCCATACTGCACTCACTTATTAAAAGAAAATCTGTACTTCCCTCTCCTGGTTCCCTCGCTGCTCCAGTGGACTCCTTTTGCAGACACTGAGGATTGATTCAGAAGGAGGAGGAGCTGCTGGCCTGCATTGCACTGTGCAAGGCATAAAGCAGGAAGTGGGAGAGGCGGCACAGTGGAACGCAGGCCAGGAAGCTGGCAGGTCAGAGGAGGTGAGGGGCGGGAGCAGCAGCAGGAAGTAGGAGGCTTCCCTCCCCTCCTCTCCCTGACACACGGGTCCTGTCACATGGATGCGTGTCCTCGGGGACACACGTCCATGTGAAGTGAGTGCCCGGCGCTGCGATCCGCGGGTGCATGGAGCAGCTTGCGCCGCGTTCCCCTTATAGGTGCAGGCCCCATTGCAGCCGCGACCCCTGCAACCGCAATCGTTACACCACTGGTCCTCAGTATAATCAATGAAGTTGTCCTTTCTTTTACTTCCTTCCGTGCACAGTGGTGCTCTTGGTACCTGAGTGTGAAGGGCGTTTCAGCTGAATATAGCTATTTAAATTGGACTGCATTTTAGTTCCCTCAAAACTAGGTGCTGTGTTTGTGCTTTACAAAAGTATTGACTCTGTATAGTTGTTTTTTTCCCTTTAGAATGGTGAGTCCCAAGTAGTCACACTTTTAGTCTTGTAAAAGGTATGGATATGTTCTTACTGTCCTATGATGGGTTCCGAGTAGTCACACCTCTAGTCTTGTAAAGGGTATGGATACGTTCTTACTGTCTTATGGTGGGTCCCAGGTATTCACACCTCCAGTCTTGAAAAGTTTATGGACACCTTCTTACTGTCCTCCATGGCAGATGTTGGGTGAAAAAGGGATTGAGCATTTTAACGTTAACATGCTATTGTTAGTAAAAGGAGAAATGGAATTTTTGTGGATGAAAATACATTTTAGGGTTAAAGTGATCCTTTTACTTTGTCATTGTTTTAGTTTTAAAGCTTCATATTGGAGAACTATGAGCTACAAAACAGTATAATCTAAAGTTGGCAGGTAATGCTTAATTCTTCATTGTTTAGTGTGCTGGTGAACGTCCAGTCAGAGCATACTCTAGATAGGGCTTGTATAGGAGTAAAATATTAAAGCCTTGCCCAGGCATTGCATATCAGTGGGAGTGTTGGAACCCAACCATTTCATACTAATTAACAATCCCATAGATAATTCGTCAATAAATTAATCTAATACAAGATCTTTAAAGAGTACCTATGACCAATATGGGGCTGTATGTCTTATATAATATTAGAGTGTGCAGTCCTAGATAGGTGATGATAATTAGAAAAATAACCAATTAGCGAAAGTGTCCAGAATTAACCGTAATGGTTCCTAACTTCCAGGTTGTGGGATCTTGATATGCAGAGTAAGATGCCACAATCCCCCATGGTCCCTATCACATTGAAAAAATTAGATCTTGTGGTGCCGCGAACTGTACTAAGCTGTTATTGAACTGTACCATCATTGGATAGGTTACCATTCTATAATAGCTTGGTAATGTATGCCAGAGCACAGAGTAAGGGCAAATGGTGAGATCTTACTCTTTTATTATGAGAAGGGTGCGGAGGATTGTGGTATCCCTCTCTGTAGGCCTGGCTCCCACAACCTGGAAGATTGGACTGGAAAATCAAGCTCTTTCGAGAATGGGGGGGAGGCATTAGAATTAAGACTGGCCACCTTTGTTAATAGGAAATAAAAAGCACATATCACAAATGTGGGGCTTCCCTTTTATTGAATAAAAGAGAGAGCAACCCAAGATTGATGATTTTTCTATTTACCGTAATTGTAAAATTACTGTACTGTAAATTTAAAATCCCAGAGGACGTACCAGATAATCTTTTAAAGAGAACCATATTCAACAATATAAAGTGAAGATATGACCATAATGGCACTGTTATATTGATTGAATTGATAGCTTTGTGGAAGGAATTCGATCTGTGGTTCTAGTGTAATCAGCATATGAAGTAGTGATCTGTCATAAAAGTACAGGAGGCAAACGGAAGGGCGTCCGAACCAAAGACCCTATCCCCGATGGGAACATGTCTATTCAGCAGAATATTGTGTTAGACTATGTGTGTGGAGAGGGCTCTAGGAGGAGAGTGATTTCAACGACATATGGCGACCTACTACACACGTTTATGCTTCAATATCCGATACGGGCCAGGGCTAGGTGAGAGGTGGAAGTAGGGGTATTGGAGGATGACACCTCAAATTCCATTCTGGAGTGGATATTGAGACTATCCTTGAGTGAACCAGGAAGGTTATCCCAACTATTTATGCTACAAAGAGTCTATAGATAACCAGGCTTTTTATTTAGGGCGGGCTTGAGATCCACTTCAGAGTGTCCTAGATGTAGCAATGAAGGAGCGGGCATTTACCATAGGATGTGGACATGTTCTAGATTAGCATCCTATTGGTTAATGGTCATTACTAGACTGGAGGGGATGTACAATTGTGTAATCCCGAGGGACCCGGTAGTGTTCCTGTTGGGATACGTGTAGGAACTTCCTGTGGATAATAACCTGAAAGTGGCTATTGCGAGGGTGCTATTTCTAGCTAGGAAGCTCATTGCTAGATACTGGATTAGAGAAGAACCACCATCTAGGAGCGAATTTCTCAAACAAGCTGTACATGTTTCCTGGTTGAAAAAAGGGATATACAAAAAACGAGGGAAAATTAATATGTATGAGAAGCTATGGTCAGCATGGCTGGAATATGGGTCAGATGGATAGGCTGGGGGATGTAACACGAGCCTATGTTTTGACATTGGGAGTAAGATAATTGTTAAAGTAATATAGTTCTATTGTGTCTTTCTTCATCTGTATTGAACTATGGATATATCGGTATACTTGCTGTCTAAGGGAGGGGGAGTTTGAGAGTTTGGGGTTGGGGATAGGTTATATATATATACACAAAAATGTATATGTTTTGATGCATAATTTTGTTATGAACGCTTTTTCAATAATAAAATATATCTGATTTACAAAAAAAAAAGACCCTACCCCCAGTCCTAGTCAATATTATGAGAAGAACCTCAAATGCTGATTAAACAAGAACCACAGGTCGGATTCCTTCACCAAAGGTATCAATTTATTCAGTATAGTAGCCATTATCGTCATGTTTTACCATTACATTGCAAAATCCTGCTGGCTGGTTCTCTTTAATAAATTCTTTTACTCTGTGTGAGAAAAAAATTTTTGGGAGCATTTTTCTTGTGTTGTACCATTCCTTTGGGAATTTTCTTAGAAATGTACATGTCAACTGGATGTACTATTCCCTTTGTCAAAATGGGTGCCTCTCTATATAGTATGTCAGTGGCAGCAGACATTGGATAGTACCAAACTGTGTATTTCCACACATTTCTAGCAAGAATAACAAACAAATGGTCTATTTCTATGAAAAATGCTCCAAAATAGTTGTAATATTTTTAAGAATTTAATTATTCACTTAAAGGATTATTCTCAAGATCAATCTTTAAAAGGACACCATTTCCCATCCTCTAGGTTTTCTGTTTACATGGGGATGGAGGTCGGGACGGTGAGATCTTTAAAGGGGTTGTCTACTACTTGGACAACCCTTTCTTATTCCTCATATTCACTTCTTTAAAAATAAAAAAGCCTATAGTTACCTCTGCGTCCGGCACATTTCTAGCGATGTCATAAGTTGCATTCGTGGGGCCCAAGTCACATTGTTTAGCTACAAGCCCCACGACCAATCAGCACTGGCTTCCACCTCCCCACCTTCAGACACAGGAGCAATTATCAGTAAACGAGTCTTGCGGCTGCTTACTTCTTATTGAGTACTCCCGTATCTGAAGGTGGGGAGAAGAAAGCCAGCCCTGATTGGTCGTGGGTCTTGTGTGTCTAAGGCCCCTTTCACATCAGCGTTTTTCGCTGATGTGCGGCAGATCCGGCAGATTTACCACATCAGCTGGATCTGCCGCCTAACAGCCACCCTTGCGGCCCGGATGCGGCAAGCCCCATGCATTGTCTATGGGGCTTGCGGTCCAGTGTGGCAAGTGAGGTTATGCTGGATTGGCCAGATCCGGCACTTACGACCGCAAAAAAAAAAGCAGAACCGCACTTGCCGCACTAGATCGCGAGCTTCATAGACAATGCATGGGGCTTGCCGGATCCGGGCCGCAAGCCGGCCGTTAGGTGGCCAATCCGGCAGATGCGGTGCCACTTGCCGGATTGGACGCACATCAGCGAAAAACGCTGATGTCAAAGGGGCCTAAACAATGTGACTTAAGCCTCGGGAACGCGAGTTAGGACATCATGAAAACCGTGCCGGCATTAGAGAGAGAATTTAGGATTTTTTATTTTTATAGGGGTGAGTGTGGGGAAAATAAACGGGTTGTCCAACCCCTTTAATGATTAACAGTTCAGGCTGGTTCAGTGGTTGAACTGCTAGAACGAACTTTCTGCTCTCTCCTGTCCAGTGATCCAGCTGCCTAGGAGATAGGCCACCTCTTTTGGCCTGCAGGCAATGAGAAGTAAACTATAGAATTTAAAAGCTTTACTAGCACATTGCAATGTTAATAATTTAAATAGGAAAAGTTACAAGATAGTATGAATAAAAGCTTAGGCTGGTTTCACATTGCATTTTAGTGAAATCCGATGCTGTCCGATGAAAATCGGACAGTATCGGATCCGAATCAGCCCCCATGTTATCCAATGGGGATCGGATCAGATTTGGCATAATTGCCATCCGATTTGCCTCCGATCCGATTCTATCTGATTTTTTGCAGGAGCAAAAATCATAGACTGCTGCGATTTTGGCGTTTAAAATAAATCGGAGAGAATCGGATCGGAGGCAAATCGGATGGCAATTATGCCAAATCCGATCCGATGACTTTAACATGGGGCCCTATGGAGCAAGGTCCGAGGAAACATCTGATGTCTCCTCGGACCCGATTTTAGTGTACTGAGCATGCTCAGTACATGCTCAGTACACTAAAACTATTGTGTGCCGCCTAATTTCACTTCCGCAATGTATATACATACATTGCGGAAGTGAGATATAACTAAAATCAAGTGTTTAAAATAAAAAATCTTTATTCTCACCTGCCAGCGCTCCCCCGGCGTCTCCATCAGCACCCGCTCTGTAACAGGACCTGGGATGAAGTCACAACCCGATCAGCTGATCGGGTCACACCAGCGGTTACCGCGGTTACCGCGGTAACCACTGATGTGACCCGATGACGCTTCTGACATCATCGCAGGTCCTGTAAAACCGATCGGGAGCTCTATGGAGATGCCGGGGGAGCGCTGGCAGGTGAGATTAAAGATTTTTTATGTTGTAATGACAGGAGGAGCAGGGAGAAGAGGAGAGGAAAGGGGAAAACAGGGGACAACAGGGGGACAGCAGGGACAACAGGGGGACAGCAGGTGGACAACAGGGAACAGCGAGATGACAGGAGGCAGAGAGGAGGGGGAGTGAGGTGACAGACCAAACTGATCCTGCAAAATGTCGGAATCGGATGCCTATTTGACATTCGATTGCAGGGATCAGTTTGGATCCGATGCTGTCCGATTTTCATCGGACAGCATCAGATTTAACTATAACGCAATGTGAAATCAGCCTAAGGGTTTGTTTACGTGGACTGACTTGGGGCACTAAATGACCTCTGATCGGTAATTTTTTACTAATCAGCGTTCATTTAAAAGCCTGTTTACACAGGCAGGCAGCGCCAGACAATGCACCCTCAGCTATCTGTGACAGCTTATGTGAATAGGCTGCCATAGTTCTTGGCAGTGCGAATCCTGTTTACACCGTATTAGATGCTGCTGAGAACGATAATCTCTAGCTCTTGTTACACTGTAAGATTATCATGAATGAGCGTTCTTAATAA
The DNA here is from genome assembly GCA_033576535.1 of Allobates femoralis. Classification (NCBI taxonomy): domain Eukaryota; kingdom Metazoa; phylum Chordata; class Amphibia; order Anura; family Aromobatidae; genus Allobates; species Allobates femoralis. The sequence continues at coordinate 697,192,846 of JARQOC010000003.1, read as the reverse complement.
CGCTTGTTCACGATTATCTTTCAGCTAAAGACTACAGAGATCATTTATTGTTTGTTTCCACCGAGATGCATATCTAGGCACAGGATATGTAGACAAAAAACTAAGATTGCATTTTAATTAAAGAGAATCTGTTACCAGGTTTTTGACAATTAATCTGAGAGCAGTATTTTGCAGGGAAAGAGATTCTGATTCCAGCAATGTGTCACTTACTGGGCTGCTTACTGTAGTTTTAGTAACATCAGATTATCACTAGGGAACTAATAAACCTGTTGCCAGGTAGTCAAGCTTGTTCATGAGCTCTCTATAACCTCACATCCACTACTGATTGGCAACTTTCTTTGTACCTCATTTTTATTTTAGATTAGTTGAAAATATGTAAGATATATCACAAAAGTGAGTACACACCTCACATTTTTGGAAATATTTTGTTATATCTTTTCATGGGACAACACTAAAGCTATGACACTTTAATGCAAAGTGTTGTAGTCAGTGCACAGCTTGTGTAAATTTGGTGTGCCTTCTAAATATCGCAACGCACAGCTATTAATGTCCAAACCGGTGTCAACAAAAGCGCGTACCCCCCTTAGTGAAGATGGTCAAATTGTGCCCAAAGTGTGAATATTTTGTATGGCCACTTTTATTTTCAAGCACTGCCATAGCTCTTTTGGGCATGAAGCTTACTAGAGCTTTACAGGAGGCACTAAATTCTCTTCTATTCTTCATGACAACATGACAGAGTTGGTGGATGTTGCGTTGATGGACCTTGCGTTCCTCCTCCTTCCATTTGAGAATGCCTCACAGATGCTCAGTAGGGTTTAGGTCTGGAGACTTGCTTGGTTAGTCCAGCACCATTACCCTTAGTTTCTTTAGCATGGCAGTGGTCGTCTTGGAGATGTGTTTGGGGTAGTTATCATATTGGAATACTGCCCTGAGGCCCGAAGGAGGGGATCATGCTTTGCTTTAGCATGTACATGTTGGCATTCATGGTTCCCTTAATGAACTGTAGCTCCCCATAACAGGCAGTAACCATGACACTCCCACCCAGTGGCGTAACTATACAACCGCGGCCCCGGTGCAAGATGCACCTCGGGGCCCCTTTGGTGAGGAGCAGGAGGGGGGGGGTTCGGTGCTACTGGAGCTGGCTGGGTGAGCAGCGGGGAGGAAGCGGGGGGGGGGGGGAAATGTGCTACTGGAGCTGGCCAGGTGAGAAGCGGGGGTGGGGAAGGGGTTTGCTAGCGGTGCCGGCCGGCGCCACGAATTCCTGCTCTGCCGGCTAGTAGAGGAATCGAGGGGCGGGCACTGTTGCGCGGCAGCAGGAAGTGACTTCTGTTGTCACTTACAGTCTGCCCTCCGCTCCTCTTCCAGCGCTATCGAGGTTGCGGCGGGCGGCTGGAGGCACGGGCCGTGGGGCCCCCCGGGGAGCGGGCCCAGTCTCAGCCGCGACCGCTGTGACCGCAGTAGTTCCGCCACTGCTCCCACCACTATACATGAATGTAGACAAGACACACTTGTCTTTGTTCTCCTCACCTGGTTGCCGCTGCACACGCTTGATGCCACCAGAACCAAATAAGTTTATCTTGGTCTCATCAGACCACAGGACATGGTTCCAGTGATCTATGTCCTTAATCTTCTTGTTTTCGGCAAACTGTTTGTCGACTTTATTATGTCTTATGTCATCTTTAGAAGAGGCTTCCTTCTGGGATTAAAGCAATGCTGACCAATTCGATGCAGTCTGTGGTGTATTGTCCGAGCACTAACAGACTGACCCCCCACGCCTTTATCCTCTGCAGCAATGCTGGCAAAACTCATACATCAATATAGACAATCTCTGGATATGACACTGAGCCTGTGCATTCAACTTCTTTGGTTAACCATGGTGAGAACTGTTCTGAGTCGAACCTGTCTTGTTAAAACAGTGTGTGGTCTTGGCCACTGTGCTGCAGGTCAGTTTCAAGGTATTGGCAATCTTTATAGCCTACTCAATCCTTACAGTTTCACAATAGTCCACAGCACTCCAAATCAAATGTAGCCAACAATTTATTCCAGCTCAGGTACAAAGTATGGCAACGTTTCAAGCTACAGAGCTCTTTTTCCAGCAAACACATGATGTTCAGCTTTACAGTTTATACAATTTGCACCTACTACATCACTTCCTTACAATCTCATTTGCATATATTACATTAGCCATGCTATTATACAGTGATTCATCTTAACCATTCACCACCTCCTATTATGTGCCCTTGTTATAGTCTCATGGTGAGAACTGTACCGAGTGGAACCTGTCTTGTTAAACCAGTGTGTGGTCTTGGCCACTGTGCTGCAGGTCAGTTTCAAGGTATTGGCAATCTTATAGCCTACTCAATCTTTATGTAGAGCAACACCCTTTTTTTTCCGATCCTCATAGAATTCTTTCCCTTGAGGTGCCATGCTGAACTTCCAGGGACCAATACAAGAGAATGTAGAGCAAAAACACCAAATTTAACACATCTGCTTCCCATTTACACCTATGACCTTGTAACACTAATGAGTCACCTGACATTGGGTAAGAAAAATTGGGCACAATTTGCCCACTTTCACACATGCGGTGTACGCACTTTTGCTGCCAGCGGTTTAGACATTAAAGGGATTGTCTGGGCTTTTGCTATATTTCATATGTGTATCTAGGCTGGAAAATGTTGACAATCTGTAATATACATATTGTCAACATTTTGCAGGGTTTCCTAGATAACACATATTTGCGGCTGGCAGGGAACGTCCAGGGGCGTGATTGTGCATGGAAATGAGAACTGGTAATTTCCTCCCAGTCTCCGGCAATTACGCCCCCTCCCCTATTCCCAGTATGCCAGCCACCCCCAGGATCCTACTGCCCTCTCCCACTCTTATGGCTGGCCACAACCCAGGGCTCCTACTGGCCGCCCCCTCTCCACTGTGCACTATTGGATGCCACCTCCAGGCTCCTTCTGGCTGCCCCAGCCCCTAATATCACCACCCACCCTCTCTGCAAAACAGCGTTCCCCAGTGCACTGATACAAAGCTCTGAATCCTCTGCCTCTGCTGTGAAAGCGATTCTGGCACACTATGTCAGTGCAGCAGGGGACCCGCTGCATGTGTGTGCCACTCACCCTTTGTGCATTGGAGATGAGATCCTCCACCCTCGTCCCTGTTCTGTGCAGCCGGGGTCTGCAGCCGGATCTCTGCTGTCTGGGCAGTGCCCGATCTCTCCAAATCTCCAGTATAATAGAGCACAGAGGAGCGGTATAGAGAGCACCGCTTCACCGGTACTGTGCTCTATTATACTGCAGGTCTAGAGAGATCGGGCACCGCTCCACACAGCAGAGATCTGGCTGCGGACCCCGGCTGCACAGAACAGGGACCAGGGCGGAGGACACGGGCTGCACAGAACAGGGACCAGGGTGGAGGACCCCGGCTGTGCAGAACAGGTACCAGGGCGGAAGACCCCAGCTGCACAGAACAGGGACCAGGGTGGAAGACCTCATCTCCAATGCACAAAGGGTGAGCGGCACACACATGCAGTGGGACCCCTGCTGCACTGACACAGTGTGCTGGAATCGCTTTCACAGCAGAGGATTCGGCACATTGTATCAGTGCACTAGGGACCGCTGTTTTGCAGAGGGGTAGGTGGTGTCATTATGGGCTGGGGCAGCCAGTAGGCTTCCAATAGTGTACATTGGGGAGGGGGCGGCCAATAGGAGCCCGGGGGGTGGCTGACCATACTCGGAATAGGGGAGGGGGCGTGATTGCCGGAGATCGGGAGGAAGCAACCAGTTTTCATTTCCATGCACAATCACGCCCCCTGGACATTCCCTGCCAGCCGCAGATATGTGTTATCTAACATGTATATTGCAGATTGTCAACATTTTGTGGCCTAGATACACATATGAAATATAGCAAAAGCCCGGACAATCCCTTTAATGACTGTGTGTTGAGTTATTTAGAGAAACAAATCCAAATGAAAATTGTGTAAATGATCCACGCCGCCGTATGATGAAGAAGACCACTGGAGTGAAGCAGACAATGCTGGCTTTATTCATTTTACGTGTTTCGGAGCTTTATCCTCACTCATTCTAGTTGGTTTGATGAGGAAGGAGTGAGGATAACGTTCAAAACGCGTAGAATGAATAAAACCACCATAGTTTGATTCACTCCAGTGGTCCTCTTAATTATACGGCGGCATGGATCATTTACACAATTTTCCTTTAGATTCATTTGGTTACCACGGTTCACATGGATTGTGGATCTTGCAGCAGCCATCTTATGCACTTTATACCATTCCAGGTGAGAAGTGACATCAGTCACATTATAACAGTGTATCATAAAGATAAAACCCTACGCTTTTGTATCCTTTTTCAGTTGTCCTGAATTATTTAGATGGCACACCAAATCTATTCTGTTATCCAAACTGTACACTGACTACTACACATTGTATCAGTGTCTTACCTTCAGTTTAGTCCCATGAAAAGATATAATGAAATGTTTACAGAACAGTGAGGGATGTACTCACTTTTGTGATATACTGTATATAACTTTTAACATGCTTACAGATACAAGTTACATTATTACTCAAACTCTCTGGTGATCATTTTCTGTTAGGCAAGGGCCACACTAGTCTTGTGGCCTCCGTCCTGGGGGGTCCCCCAAAAAGCAGGATTCCGTCAGCATTAACGCAGCGTTACTGTAGTGTAACGCTGCCTTAACACTGCCAATAGAGTCCTATGGATGACGGACTCTATAGTGCATGCAAATGCTGGCACATAAGTGCCGGAGTTTGAAATCTCGTGCTGTTTCGTAGCGCATAGGAAAACGCTCCTTGAAGGTGAATTTTTATCCTCTTGTCCTATGAGGCCTCTGGGCTATTACTGTTATATCGATGACATTTTAATCATCTGGACAGAGTCTGAGCAACAGCTGAAGACGTTCCAGAACACTTCAATCAGTTTCACCCCACCATCAACTTAACATTCAACTACTCCTGCACTGAAATCAGCGTTCTGGACACCATCATCAAGCTACAGAACAATGAAGTAGAGACATCCCTGTATCGGAATTGACCGTCCAACATATGTTCGATGGGACAGTTTTCATCAAAAACACATAAAAACTCTATTGTTTACAGTCAGGCCATCAGATACAATCGGATATGTTCCAACCCTACAGAGAGAGACAATCACCTTTAGGGCCTCAGAAAGACCTTTTTGAATCAGGGCTACCATCCAAGAGCAAATGAAAACCTGATTACAAGAGCCACCAGAATATCAAGGAATCATCTCCTACATTACAAATCTATAGAAGAAAACATCAGAGTTCCTCTCGTAGTCACCTACAATCCAAGTCTGGAGGTGCTAAGAGGAGCTGCACGGAAACTGCAACCACTGTTACAAAAAGATGCCCGACTAAAATCAATATTTCCAGATCCCCACTCTTGTATTTTAGACAACCTCCGAATCTAAAAAACATCATTGTCAGGAGCTCCCTGTCCTCTCCAACAACAACAGGAATCTTTTCCCTGCAACCAGAACAGGTGCAAAACCTGTCCACTTATAATAACAACGGACAAGATAAAAATTCCCAGGACAGATCAGGACTACAAGATCCCAGGTAACTTCAGTTGCATCACAAGCAAAGTAGTGTATTTAATTATATGTACTAAATGCCCAACAGGTGGCATGTACGTAGGGGAGACCGGACTAAAATTCAGAAAAAGAATTAATTCTCATTGCCACTCAATAAAGGACCTACCTGTAGCAAAGCATTTTTGTGGCTCTGATCACAGAGTAACAGACATGAGGCTGCTCATTTTTAAAAAGTAACTTCAAATCTCAGAGAGAGAGAGAAGAATTTGGGAATACAAATTGATAACGACCTTTGACACATTCAAAGCAGGATTAAATGTTTCACATGGATTCATGTCTTTTTACATAAATTGAAAGGGTATTTGGGGATATCACATCTTTAAGCAAACCCTTGAATAAACATTGACACTTCTTCTGTGAACTGTTATCACAACCATTTCAACTCTCCTTCCCCCTCATTCCTGTTCTTCGGCTATAAAACTGTCTGTTCCTTTTATCAATGACTTTACTGCCCCAGCTGCTGCTTTCCACTCCCAACTACCACTACATTCTTCACGTCACCTGTAGTGATGAGCGAGCACTAAAATGCTCGGGTGCTCGATGCTCGGGTCGAGCATCTCGAGATGCTCGGGTACTTGACCCGAGCACCGATCTCAATGTTATCCTATGGGAGACCCGAGAATTTTTCTGGCATGACCCCGGCAGCCTGGATAAGTCAAGAAAATGTCACAAAAATATAACAACAGTGCTCAAATGACATGGGGACAGCATGGGGAAGACTCCTTTCAGCATTTCTGACTCCCAGGTCACTGCTCTGAACAATGTTGTCTGAGTATTACCCCACTTTTACGGACTCACAATAAAACGTCCAAACATGAAACCAAAATACATTTTCCTGGGGAAAATGTTAAGGGCTCATACTCATTTGTGAGACAGAGTTGCTGTATGATAGTTTTTTGGATTACATGAAAGATGTTAAAAAAAAAAAAAATGCGTGGCACTCCGATGCTATTGGGAAGAAACGTGGATGAGGGCCTCTTTAAATAATATGCCCATTAATACAAAGTGGGTCTTTTCTGGTATTGCCCTAGGCAGAGCTGCCAAACATTGGGAAGCACTCCGATGCCCCTGGGAAGAGTCGTAGATGAGGACCTCTTTACATAATGTGCCCATTAATAGATAGTGGGTCTTTTCTGGTAATGCCCTAGGCAGGGCTACAAAAAATTGGAAGGCACTCTGATGCCACTGGGAAGAGACGTGGATGAGGGCCTAAATATGGTTCTCCTTATTAGGAAGTGTGTATTTTCTAGTATTGCCCTAGGTAGGGCTGCCAAACATGATGGTGTGCTGCAGTCAGGCCCAATCCAACCCCTGTTCAACTTGATCAGAGTCAGCCTGTCAGCATTTTCAGTTGACAGGTGGGTGCGTTCATCAGTAATGATACCACCGGCGGCGCTAAAAACCTACTCTGACAAAACACTAGCGGCAGGGCAGACCAGGACTTCCAAGGCGTAGAGAGCCAATTCATGCCACGTGTCCAGCTTTGATACCCAAAAATTATAAGGCATAGAGGAATCCCGGAGCACTTTAGTACCGTCACCAAGGTACTCCTTCACCATCTTTACAAACTTTTCAGTCCTTGTGACAGTACCCCGCACCTCAGGGCCTGTGCTATCGGAGGGACTGAGAAAACTCTCTCATATCTCTGAGAGTCTTTGTCTACCTCTGCTGGACTGGAGTTGTGTCTCTCTCTCCCGGACGCCTTGGTTGGCCACCGAACTGTGACCCCTGCTGCCAGCGTTTTCCGTAGGGAATTTTTTGACTAATTTCCCAACAAGGGCTTTCTAGTACTGCAGAATTTTTGTAGACCTCTCCGCTGGTGGAATAAGAGAAATAAAGTTCTCCTTGTAGCGTGGGTCTAAAAGTGTTACCAAACAGTAATGAGTGTCCGCCAAGATGTTGATAACGCGAGGGTCATGGGACAGGCAGCGTAACATAAAGTCAGCCATGCACACCAGACTGGTAACAGACAAGACTTCAGTGTCATCAACAACAGGATGACTGACCATGCTGGCCTCATCCTCCTCCTCCTTGTTCCTGTCCTCTGGCCATGTGCGCTGGACCAACGGTATGACGGTTGTGCAAGTAGTACCGTCAATTCCGCATGAAACTAGCTCCTGCTCTTCTAACTCCTCTTCCTCAATCTCCTCCTCGTCATTGTTCCCCAATGCACGTCGGGATGAAATGAGGCTGGGCTGTGTGTAATCACCCACCATGGTTCCTTGCTCCATCTCATCGTGCTCCGCCTGCAATGCATCATCTTTGATTTTGAGCAGAGAGTGTTTTAGAATACAGAGAAGCAGGATGGTGACCAGTGGCGGATTATAATGAGGTCAATATGGGCTTTTGCCCCGGGCCCAATGGTGTCTAGGGGCCCGCAGCCCAGGGGATAAATTGCCCCATTATAATCCGAAACGGCGCCATCACACAGCACTGTGCACGCAGGGCTGCAGCGTCCATGAGGTGACGAGCCCTACTAGTTGAGGGGCGGCATCTGCAGGGCGCCCGGTGGTGTTATGACTCCCTGCTGATGCCGCTCTCTCCTACAGTCCCGGCCGCCGCCGCGTTACACTTACACCCCCACCCAGCAGTGTGAGCCCACCTGTAGAGCCGCACAGGATGAAAGACCTGTGCTTACAGGACCTGTGATGATGTCATAGAGGGGAGGAGTCAGGGATCACATGATCAGCTCCTCGTTATGCAGTCCTCCACTGTGCTGGATGTCATGGTGCTGGATAAGGTGAAGGAGAGGATGAGATGAAAGTTATGTGTGGCCCACCTGTGTGTGCTGTGTTACCCCCTGTGTGTGCTGTGTGGCCCCCTGTGTGTGCTGTGTGGCCCCCTGGGTGTCCTGTGAGGCCCCCTGTGTGTCCTGTGAGGTCCCCTGTGTGTCCTCCTATCTGTCTTGTGTGGCCCCCTGTGTGTGCTGTGAGGCCCCTGTGTGTCCTGTGAGGCCCCGGGGCACTTCAGCTCTGTGCCGGTGGGAAATGAGTGCCGCGCGTGGTGCTCAGCTCCCTGCGGCTTCCGGGCTGTCAGAGCATGACGGCGGGCCCCCTGTGTGCCCTGTGAGGCCCCCTATGTGGCCTCCTGTCTGTCCTGTGTGGCCTCCTGTGTGGTCCCCTGTGTGGCCTCCTGTGTGGTCCCCTGTGAGGCCCCCTGTGAGTCCTGTGAGGCCCCTTGTGTGTCCTGTGAGGCCCCCTGTGTGTGCTGTGTGTCCCCCTGTGTGTGCTGTATGGCCCCCTGTGTGTGCTATGTGGCCTCCTGTCTGTCCTGCGAGGCCCCTGTGTGTCCTGTGAGGCCCCCTGTGTGTCCTGTGAGGCCCCCTGTGTGGCTTCCTGTCTGTCTTGTGTGGCCCCGTGTGTGTGCTGTGTGGCCCCCTGTGTGTGCTGTGTGGCCCCCTGGGTGTCCTGTGAGGCCCCCTGTGTGTCCTGTGAGGTCCCCTGTGTGTCCTCCTATCTGTCTTGTGTGGCCCCCTGTGTGTGCTGTGAGGCCCCTGTGTGTCCTGTGAGGCCCCGGGGCACTTCAGCTCTGTGCCGGCGGGAAATGAGTGCCGCGCGCGGTGCTCATCTCCCTGCGGCTTCCGGGCTGTCAGAGCATGACGGTGGGCCCCCTGTGTGCCCTGCGAGGCCCCCTATGTGGCCTCCTGTCTGTCCTGTGTGGCCTCCTGTGTGGTCCCCTGTGTGGCCCCCTGTGAGGCCCCTTGTGTGTCCTGTGAGGCCCCCTGTGTGTGCTGTGTGTCCCCCTGTGTGTGCTGTATGGCCCCCTTTGTGTGCTATGTGGCCTCCTGTCTGTCCTGCGAGGCCCCTGTGTGTCCTGTGAGGCCCCCTGTGTGTCCTGTGAGGCCCCCTGTGTGTCCTGTGAGGCCCCCTGTGTGGCTTCCTGTCTGTCTTGTGTGGCCCCGTATGTGTGCTGTGAGGCCCCCTGTGTGTGCTGTGTTACCCTCTGTGTGTGCTGTGTGGCCCCCTATCTGTCTTGTGTGGCCCCCTGTGTGTGCTGTGTGGCCCCCCTGTGTGTGTGCTGTGTGGACCCCTGTGTGCTGTGAGGCCCCCTGGGTGTCCTGTGAAGCCCCCTGTGTGTCCTGTGAGGCCCCCTATCTGTCTTGTGTGGCCCCCTATCTGTCTTATGTGGCCCCGTGTGTGTGCTGTGAGGCCCCCTGTGTGTGCTGTGTTACCCTCTGTGTGTGCTGTGTGGCCCCCTATCTGTCTTGTGTGGCCCCCTATCTATCTTGTGTGGCCCCCCTGTGTGTGCTGTGTGGCCCCCCTGTGTGTGCTGTGTGGACCCCTGTGTGCTGTGAGGCCCCCTGGGTGTCCTGTGAGGCCCCCTGTGTGTCCTGTGAGGCCCCCACACAGGGGTCAGGAGATTTACAGTGTGGATGTAGCAGAGCCGAGTGTGTACTAGGTGTATGGAGCGGAGCCGTGTGTGTACGTGGTGTATGGAGCGGAGCCGTGTGTGTACGAGGTGTATAGAGTGGAGCTGAGTGTGTACGAGGTGTATGGAGCGGAGCCGTGTGTGTACGAGGTGTATAGAGTGGAGCTGAGTGTGTACGAGGTGTATGGAGCGGAACCGTGTGTGTACGTGGTGTATGGAGCAGAGCCGCTTGTGTAACTAGGTGTATGGAGCGGAGCCGCATGTGTATGAGATGTACGGAGCAGAGCTGAGTGTGTACGAAGCAGAGCCGCGTGTACAAGGTGTACGGAGCAGAGACGCGTGTGTACGAGGTGTACGGAGCGGAGCCGTGTGTGTATGAGGTGTATGGAGCGGAGCCACATGTGTACGAGGTGTATGGAGCGGAGCCGTGTGTGTACGAGGTGTATGGAGCGGAGCCGTGTGTGTACGAGGTGTATGGAGCGGAGCTGTGTGTGTATGAGGTGTATGGAGCGGAGCCGCATGTGTATGAGATGTACGGAGCAGAGCTGAGTGTGTACGAAGCAGAGCCGCGTGTACAAGGTGTACGGAGCGGAGCCACGTGTGTACGAGGTGTACGGAGCGGAGCCACGTGTGTACGAGGTGTATGGAGCGGAGCCGAGTGTGTACAGGGTGTATGGAGCAGAGCCGCGTGTGTACGAGGTGTACAGAGCCAAGCCGCATGTGTACGAGGTGTACAGAGCCAAGCCGCATGTGTACGAGGTGTATGGAGCGGAGCCGAGTGTGTACAAGGTGTACGGAGCGGAGCCGTGTGTGTACGAGGTGCACAGAGCAGAGCCGAGTGTGTACGAGGTGTACGGAGCAGAGCCGAGTGTGTACGAGTGTGTACGGAGCAGAACCGCATGTGTACGAGGTGTATGGAGCGGAGCCATGTGTGTACAAGGTGTATGGAGCGGAGCCGTGTGTGTACGAGGTGCACAGAGCAGAGCCGCGTGTGTACGAGATGTATGGAGCTGAGCCGATTGTGTACAGGGTGTACGGAGCCGAGCCGCATGTGTACAAGGTGTATGGAGCGGAGCCGCGTGTGTACGAGGTGTATGGAGCGGAGCCGCGTGTGTACTAGGTGTATGGAGCGGAGCCGCATGTGTATGGAGCTGAGCGTGTACGAGGTGTTCAGAGCAGAGCCGAGTGCGTAAGAGGTGTACGGAGCGAAGCCGAGTGTGTATGAGGTGTATGGAGCGGAGCCGAGTGTGTACGAGGTGTATGGAGCAGAGCCGTATGCGTACAAGGTGTACAGAGCAAAGCCAAGTGTGTACGAGGTGTACGGAGCTGAGCCATGTGTACGAGGTGTATGGAGCAGAGTTGAGTGTGTACTAGGTGTACGGAGCGGAGCCATGTATGTATGGAGCATGTGGAGCTGTGTGCTTACAAGGTGTGCGTACCGGTGGTAGCTGCCTGCGGATGTTGCTCCCACTCCTATAGTCCCAGCGGCCTCTGCTGGCAGCATTGTTCTCCCGAGTCCCGGCTGTCGCTGTCCGCCCTGCTATGCTGATTCTGCCGGGCCTGACCGGGCTTTGCTGAATCCTCCTACTCTAGGAGGACCCAGACCCAGGCAGGCAGCTGATCTCGACTGATCTCCTGACTGAGTCTGTGTCTCACCCGCCGACCGCCGTCCACCACCTCCTGGGTCGCCGCCTGCATGAAGAGAGGGAGTCTGAGGAGAGGGACCGTCACCTAATGCCGATGCAGAGCACAGAGAGGACGTACCTGTGTGACAGAGAGGTGAGTGATATGTCCACTCCTGACTCCTGCCCTGCTGCTGCAGCTGCTGCCTGTGGCTGTGCTCTGTGTGTGCACTGCCAGCCAGACCTGGTGGCTGCTGCATGGCAGGGAGGACTCAGTCAGTGTAAAGAAAGAATGTAAGCAGTAATTAAATGATTTGTGTACTAAGGCCCCTTTCACATCTTTTTTTTTTTCAGATTGTGGCAGATCCGGCAGATTTACCGCATCTGCCGACTAACGGCCGCACTTGCGGCACACTTGCGGCAAGCCCCATGCATTGTTTATGGGGCTTGCGGTTTGGTGCGGCAAGTGCGGTTCTGCTGGGTGCGGCAAGTCCGGCATTTGCGGCGGTGGAAAAAAAAACGCCGCTGAGCGCGTTGTCATCCATCGTCGCAACGGCTGTTAGGCAGCAAATGTGTTAAATCTGCTGGATGTGACACAATTTGAAAGACACGGTGATGTGAAAGGGGCCTAACGAACGCTGCTTTCACATCAGTGTTTAGCTGATGTTTGGGCCGTTCCAGCAGGTGGCGCCGCATGTGCCGGATCGTCCGCCTAACAGCCGACTTGCGGCCCGGATGCGGCAAGCCCCATGCATTGTCTATCACAAGTGCGGTTCTGCTGAGTGCGGCAGATCAGGCACTTGTGGCCGCGAAAAAAAAACTCTACAAGCGGTGTTTTTTTTTCGCGGCCGCAAGTGTCGAATCTGCCGCACACGGCAGAACCGCACTTGCCGCACCGGACCGCAAGCCCCATAGACAATGCATAGGGCTTGCCGCATCTGGACCGCAAGTCGGCCATTAGGCGGCTGATCCGGCGCCACCTGCCGAATCGGCCGCACATCAGCAAAACAGCTGATGTGAAAGGCCCCTTAATCACTGGAGTGGTGTGCCCCACCATCTTGGATAATACAGAAACATGTGAAATGGCTATACATGGTGTATCATGTGCCCCTCTAATAAGTGGCTATCTTGCTTGGATCATGTATGTATGGAGTCCATGCATTCATGATTCAAGAAAAATATCCACATAGAGGGGCACATACAACATGTAGAGGTATTTCACATGTCTATCCAAGGTGGAGGGGTAGTGGGTGCGCACATTGTGTATTTTGTGAGTTTTTACCTCAGTATGTGTAAGGCCTCGTGCACACGCTGAGTATTTGGTGAGTTTTTACCTAGTAATTGTAAGGTCTCGTGCACACGCTGAGTATTTGGTGAGTTTTTTACCTAGTAATTGTAAGGTCTCGTGCACACGCTGAGTATTTGGTGAGTTTTTACCTCAGTATCTGTAAGATCTCGTGCACACGCTGAGTATTTGGTGAGTTGTTACCTCAGAATCTGTAAGGCCTCGTGCACACGCTGAGTATTTGGTGATTTTTTTTCCCCTCAGTATCTGTAAGGTCTCGTGCACACGCTGATGCTGCATTATAAGAAACAGGCTATTATGCCCTGAATGCCCCCTGTACACAGAATAAATAACTTATAAAAATCAGTCCAAAATTCTTGCTTGCAGATTGGTCCATTCAGCCTCTCCTCGCCATCTGACAGCCTCTTCTTCTGAATGATATGGATCACGCCTTCGTTATCCACGTCCCACTTTCCCATCTCACGTCTGTGCAGATGCCTCTCCAGCTTGCGCAAACGCACCGTGCTCTGCCCTACTGCAGCTACAATGTAAAACTCATCTACTCATGCGCGAATCGCAGGGGTCTCTGCACATGGCTCCAGGCTCCCAGTCTTCTGCGTGTAATGTATAGTGACATTACTGAGATTTTAAACTTGTAGGATAACCCCATGATGGAGCACAGTGCACCTGCACAAGCCAGAGAGGTATGGGCGTAGCATAGGCAATGGAAAAATTGGACGTGGTCACGTGGATAACGCAGGTGACAGGAGGCGTTATCTACATCATTCAGAAGAAGACGCTGTCGGACCGTGAGGAGGCGGGAAGAACCGATCTGCAAGCAAGTCCATTGGACCAGTAACAGGTGATTATCATGCAGGGTGCACACTGATCGAGATATTTATAAGTTATTTATTCTGAGTACAGGGGCAGTCAGGGCATAATGGCCTCCTTCTAATGGACTGTTCAATACTATGGCTTAAAGTGTTTTTTTTTTTCCCTCCTAACTGAATGGTAAATTGACCAGATCAATGGATGTTTGACAGGATAGAGTTTCACTCAGCAACTATTTTTCTGGAATAATCTATTTCAGGTATATGATAACCTCCGTCACATGACTCCCGCGACCCCGTCACATGACCCCGTCACATGACCCCCGTGACCCCGTCACATGACCCCCGTGACCCCGTCACATGACCCCCATCACATGACCCGGGGGGGGGGCCCACAGAGTCTGAACAGCCCCGGGCCCTGGCTACCCTTAATCCACCCCTGATGGTGACACTAATGATGGCGTCGTCACCGCTCACTATCTTGGTGGAGTCCTCAAAGTTTTGGAGGACTGTACATATGTCAGAAATCCATGTCCACTCCAGAGGTCTTATGTGTGAAGTTTGAACCAAATACCGACGGCCTTGTTGATGCTGGTAGTCAACAACTGCCCTCTTCTGCTCACAAATCTTGACCAACATCTGCAGGGTGGAATTCCAATGCGTGGGGACACCAGTCTGTGAGCTGGAAGCTGCAAACAATGCTGAAACCCGGCAAGGGCGGCCGAAGCAGTAGGTGACTTTCTAAAATGAGCACACAGGCGGCGTACTTTGACGAGCAGATCTGGCAGCTCCGGGTAGGATTTAAGAAACTGCTGAACCACCAGGTTGAGCACATGGGCCAAGAATGGCACATGTGTGAGCTCGCCTCAGAGCCGCCACCAGGTTCCGGACATTGTCACACACGACCAAGCCTGGCTCTAACTTCAGTGGTGTGAGCCAATGATCTGCCTGCTCTTTCAGAGCTGTCCACAACTCATCAGCACTGTGGGGTTTGTCACCTATGCATATTAGCTTCAGCACAGCCAGTTGCCGCTTGGCCGAGCCAGTGCTGCAGACCTTCCAGCTTGGGACTGTTGTGGAGGCTGAAGAGGAGGAGGAGGCTGAGGAGGATGATGTTCCAGAGCTGTAGACTGTGGGGGCAACCCTGACTGAGTTAGGGCCCACAATCCTTGGCGTCAAGAGGATGTGTTCTGACCCAAGGTCCGACTGGGTCCCAGCTTCCACTATATTAACACAGTGTGCTATCAGCGAGATGTAGCGTCCCTGCCCACAAGCACTTGTCCACGTGTCCATGGTTAGGTGGACTTTGCTGGAAACAGCATTGTTAGAGGGAACAGCTAATGTTTTGGGACACTTGCTTGTGTAATGCGGGGACGGCACACCAGGAGAAATAGCTGGGTACCAAGTAACGAGGTACGGCCACAGCCATCAGATTGCGGAATGCTTCCACCTTCACTAGCCTAAAAGGCAACATTTACAGCGCAAGCAGTCGCGAAATGTGCGCATTTAGGAGTGTAGCATGTGGGGCGTTGGCAGCGTATTTGCGCTTGCGTTCCAATGACTGGGGTATTGATATCTCAATGCTGCGCTGGGACAAGGACGTGGTTGATGATGGTGGCATTTCTGATTGTGTAACGACAGGTGCAGGACAGGAGGCATCTTCACATGCACTATGGACAGGGGATTGGCTTGCACGCACAACAGTGGAAGAAGCAGTGGTGTCACCCGCAGACACTGCTCCTGGACCCTGTGGTACGTCCCACAAAGTCGGGTGCTTTGCTGCCATGTGCCTGATCATGCTGGTGGTGGTCAGGCTGCTACTTTTGCTACTCCTGCTGATGCTGGCATGGCAGGTCTTACAAATGGCCTTTTTTCAATACTCTGCAGACTCCCTAAAAAACTGCCAGACTCGGGAAGACCTAACTGTTGTACTGGCAATTTGCGTTGTGTTGCTGTTACGAGGAACGGTTGCCCGCCTTCTGTCTGCGGACACCACTCTGCTTCCTCCAGCCTGTTGGGATGTTACGCCTCCCTCCTCCTGTTCACAGCTGCTCTCGCTCTGCATGTCCAGCCAGGTTGAGTCAGTTACTGGATTATCCACCACGTTGTTTTCCACTTCCGTACCATGGTCCTCCTCCTGACTGTCTGGCAATTGTGTCATATCATCGTCCACCTCTTGTTGTGACACATTACCACTGTTGCCTTTGTGTGACCGTGGCTGCTCAAATATTTGGGCATCGCTACATACGATCTCCTCAGGCCCCAGTTCAAGTGGAGCGGGCGAGAGGCCTTAATCCATGAAGGGCATACTGAACAGCTTTTCAGAGTGTCCAAGTGTGGGATCACACTCGGCATAGTGGAAGAAAGGAGGATCAGGGTGGAAGACAGGGTGTTTGTGGTGGTGCCTAACTGACTAGAAGCATTATCTGCTATCCAACTAACAACCTGTTGACACTGCTCTTGATTTAAAAGTGGTGTATTGCTGCGGTCCCCTAGAAATTCGGACAGGAAGGTCGAGCGAGATGATGTTGGCATTTCTTGTGGCCCAAATCGAGCTTGCCCATGGCCTCGGCCTCTGCATGCACCACCACCACGTCCCTTGCCACCGGCCTTGCGCATTTTGAATGGTGTACTATATACACTTCCTGTATACAACTAACTGAAGGATTCCAATGAATGTTTTTTAGATGAATTGATGAAATTAGATATTACAGGCTAGACACGTGCTACAAATGCTGCGTACAGGTAGACAGCATCTTGTGAGGTCTAGAAAATGGAGCTATATACCCCTCTTGCCTATAGATATTTAAATTAGTCCTTTCATAGGACTGTTTTGGGATGGAGAGATGAAAAATTAGATATTACAGGCTACATACCTGCTACAAATGCTGCATACAGGTAGACAGCGTCTTGTGAGGTCTAGAAAATGGAGTTATATTCTCCTCTTGCTTATAGAGATTTAAATTAATCCTTTAAGGGAACCTGACCCTAAAAATCAGCCCCCAGACCATTTATACCTGTCCCTACACCTCTAGGAATGCATGGTAGGCATCCCTTTATGTAAAAAAAGGGTATTTGTAAAGTATCTAAAAGTGCTTTTATTACCTTGCTTTCTGTGTCTTCTCAGTGCTTGAGAAGTCGCACAGGGCGTTCCCTGTGGCTTTTCAGCGCCACATGCAGATCAATTATTCAGGCCCAGATGGGCGTGCTAAGACAGTGTGAGCTCCCTCGCCCCCCTCCATGGGCGGTATAGCCTGTATGATGCAAATCGCGTCATATCCATATCATAGGACTTGGTTCTGTGGCAGCTAATCACAGACTAGCTGCAGTAGAGCAAACCCGCGCATGCACTTGTTTATTTTTACCAGGTAAATCAATATAACTGCACAAAATTTAGAAAAAAAAATTCTGACAAGCAAAAACAAAACAAAAAATGAGTGACCAATATAGCCACCTTTCTTTATGATGACACTCAACAGCCTTCCATCCATAGATTCTGTCAGTTGCTTGATCTGTTTACGATCAACATTGCGTGCAGCAGCCATCACAGCCTCCCAGACACTGTTCTGAGAGGGGTATTGTTTTCCCTCTCTGTAGATCTCACATTTTAGGAGGGACCACAGGTTCTCTATGGGGTTCAGATCAGGTGAACAAGAAGGCCATGTCATTATTTTTTCTTCTTTTAGACCTTTAATGGCCAGCCACGCTGTGGAGTAGTTGGATGCATGTGATGGAGCATTGTCCTGCATGAAAATCATGTTTTTCTTGAACGATACCGACTTCTTCCTGTAACACTACTTGAAGAAGTTGTCTTCCAGAAACTGGCAGTAGATCCTGGAGTTGAGCTTCACTCCATCCTCAACCCAAAAAGGTCCCACAAGTTCATCTTTGATGATACCAGCCCATACCAGTACCCCACCTCCACCTTGATGGCGTCTGAGTCAGAGTGGAGCTCTCTGCCCTTTACTGATCCAGCCTCAGGCCCATCCATCTGGCCCATCAAGAGTCACTCTCATTTCATCAGTCCATAAAACCTTTGAAAAATCAGATATTTCTTGGGCCAGTCTTGATGTTTTATTTTATGTTTCTTGTTCAAAGGTGGTCATTTTTCAGCCTTCCTTACCTTGGCCATGTCCCTGAGTATAGCACACCTTGTGCTTTTTGATGCTCTAGTAACATTGCAGCTCTGAAATATGGCAAAACTGGTGGCAACTGGCATCTTGGCAGCTGCACGCTTGGTTTTACTCAATTAATGGGCAGTTAATTTGCACCTTTTTTGCCCAACACGCTTCTTGCGACCCTGTTGGCTATTTGCCATGAAACACTTGATTGTTCGGTGATCACGCTTCAAACGTTTGGCAATTTCAAGACTGCTGCATCCCTCTGCAAGACATCTCACAATTTTGGACTTTTCAGAGCTCGTCAAATCTCTCTTCTGACCCATTTTGCCTAAGGAAAGGCATTTGCCTAATAATTAAGCACACCTTATATAGGGTGTTGATGCCATTACACCACGTCCCTCCTCATTACAGAGATGCACATCACCTGATTTACTTAATTGGTAGTTGGATCTCAAGCCTATATAGCTTGGAGTAGGACAACATGTATAAAAAATATCATGTGATCAAAATACTAATTTGCCTAATAATTCTGCACACAGTGTATATATATATTATCTGCTTCTCAAGAAGTTGTATCATTAAGCCTGATGAAGAGGCTATAGTGTCTCGAAAGCTTGCTTAGCTTTTTCTTACCTTTTTTTCAGTTGCCCATTAAAAGGTATCAACCACTGAGGACTCTCAGATTCTAATAGTTTTTAAGTAGGGTTTTCTTCTTAATTGTGCCTTCACTCTTTAACTTTTGTATATTGATCTGGTTTTACAATGAAATCCCCTGGGTTGGTTCTATGGAAGGGCTGCTGGCTGGAGGAGGGAACCAGACTCAGAAGAAGTCAAAGTGGCCTGGTCAGAACCAAGAGGCCAGTCAAAGCAGAAAATCAGAAGACAAAGAATGGTCATGAAAAAAGCCATGGTCAGACAGCAAGAATTTAACAAGCAAATCAGGAGCAAATAGCAGAATACTGAACCAGAGAAGAAAAATGTCTACCGGCAGTGAGGGTAAAGAGATCAGGAGTTTAAATAGGTGACAGCCATGATCATTGGATTAACTCCATATTCCCCTGACTGAACATCACAAAAAAACAAAGAAGCGGCGCCTCCCAGTGGGCGATGTGAAAACATAATGGACAGACACTGTGACACAGGACTTTTTGTTTTCAAGTATAGGATTCTGGCTTTCTCTTTTATTAAAAACACATAAATGCTTTGGCAGACTGAGTACGCCTGTGTATGATAGATTGGGAAAGAAAGTTGTCTGCCAAGTGACTATTCAGCCCACAGCTATCCTCTGTATGGCCAGCTCTAGTGATTGGTCCTAGGGTCATCAGTGATGCTGCCAGCTCTTCTATAGGCTGATAAAAATATTGTCAAAATGTAACGATCACTGAATAATTTCCATGTTCTTTTAAGAAATCAACTACGAAAAGCAATCAATTTTAATAATACTTTGATATAAGATCGTCTCGTGACCTGAAATATATTGAATAATCACTCAATTTGAATATCTCTATAGTGATAGGTTCCTGTATCATTTATGAAACATATACTATTACCCAATTTTTATAATTTATCCTGGTTTGGGAAACACTGCATTATAGATCATAACATTTCCACTAATAAATGATGTTTAATTTTTATAATACTGCTCAGTAAAAGAATAATTGGAGACAAGGTGCCACTGGGACACAACCATTTTTTTATGTAGCATCTTGTGCACATTGTTTTGCCAAGGCAATGTGATACAACCTAAATTGTTAGAAAAAAGTAATTAAAGGGGTTTTGTCTTGAAAGTGATTTAAATAAAGGGCTGTTTTATTCTTGGCTGCTTTGTCAGAGAAGGGCTTTCATACACAGTTGCTCTCCAATGAACAATATTGGGGTAGTAGAAACCTTGATATGTATCTTAAACATAGTACATGTCAATCAATCAAGATGCGTCTAAAGGTACCGTTACACGTTACATTGTTGTAACAATGTCACCAACGATCTCACGGGAGCGCGGTCGTTAGGACATCTTTTTGAGACCGTTGGTGAGATGTCACACGTCTAAATATCGTGAGTGACACACCAGTGATCCAGAGATCGCTGGAACAACATAGCCAACGATCTTGGCGGTCGTTATCACGCTGTCACATGGCAACTACGTGAGCGACTCCAACCTCAATGTGGGCGTAGTTTGTGACACAGGCTAGGAGCTAGGCGTGCCAGATTGTGTTTTCCCGCACCCCTACAACTCTTGATTGGTGGCCAGAACTGCGTTATCATTGGTCAGCCTTGTCTGCCAAGATGGCCACTTTATTAGTGCTCTTGCCCTTTCAACCATCTTGCCATTCAAGGCTGTTTTCATGTGGTGACGCCTCTTCAAGCCACTGATGCATCCCCAAATTGTCACACATGAACGCTTGTGTGTGCACTGTTGCCAATACAATGTATGGCTATGTGTACGTGTTGTTTTCAAGGTGGCAAGCTACACACAACACTATGTACATACGTGTCTGCATATTAGGATGCATGTAGTAATTATGTGTTTGTGCACAGATGTATGTATATGTATGTGTACATGTAACTGTATATGGTTGGTGATGTGTACAAATGCGTGTATGTACTTTGCATCTCTGAATCTAATATATAAAAGCCGAAGGCCACTTCCGGAAAACCCGAAGGGTACTTGGGTGATGGCCTCCGGACCCATGATGCTGACGTCAGCAGTGTGGGGTCGCCCGGCTACAGGGAGCGGCGGAGGAACGTTCCGCTGTCGGAAGTTCCGTCTACCCTCCAGCCTATCCCCTCCAGCCTCTGCCCTCCAGCCAGTACCGTAGCTAGCAGGGGGAAAGCAGGGGGGCCCAGCGCCCGTGCCCCCCGGCATGAGGGGCCCATTGCCCCCACCCCCTGGGGGCCCCGTGCTGACAGCAGACGCCCGCCGCGCGCCCGGAGAGGAGGGAGGACGGAACTTCCTGTCCGGCAGCTCTGCCCGCCCCTCCTCTCCTCCTACAGCAGACGCACGCCGGCCGCGGTGAGTTTGCACACCCCCCCATCCCCCCGGGCCTCACATCTGTCTGCCAGCACCTTCCCCCCTTCGGTCCTCACATGGGGGTCCTGGGTGCTGATCTTGCCCCAGGGCCCAGAGCACGCCAGCTACGCCACTGCCTCCAGCCTCTGCCCTCCAGCCTCTGCCCTCCAGCCTCTGCTCTCCAGCCTCTGCTCTCCAGCCTCTGCCCTCCAGCCTCTGCCCTCCAGCCTCCGCTCTCCCCTTCACCCTCCAGCCTCTGCCCTCCAGCCTCCGCTCTCCCCTCCAGCCTCCGCTCTCCCCTCCAGCCTCTGCCCTCCAGCCTCCGCTCTGCCCTCCAGCCTCTGCCCTCCAGCCTCCGCTCTCCCCTCCAGCCTCTCCCCTCCAGCCTCTGCCCTCCAGCCTCCGCTATCCCCTCCAGCCTCTCCCCTCCAGCCTCCGCTCTCCTCTTCAGCCTCTCCCCTCCAGCCTCTCCCCTGCAGCCTCCGCTCTCCCCTCCAGCCTCTCCCCTGCAGCCTCCGCTCTCCCCTCCAGCCTCCGCTCGCCCTCCAGCCTCCGCTCTCTCCTCCAGCCTCCACTCGCCCCTCCAGCCTCCGCTCGCCCCTCCAGCCTCCGCTCTCCCCTCCTGCCTCCGCTCTCCCCTCCAGCCTCTGCCCTCCAGCCCCTGCCCTCCAGCCTCCACTCTCCCCTCCAGCCTCTCCCCTGCAGCCTCCGCTCTCCCCTCCAGCCTCCGCTCGCCCCTCCAGCCTCCGCTCTCTCCTCCAGCCTCCGCTTTCCCCTCCAGCCTCTGCCCTCCAGCCCTTCCCTCCAGCCTCCGCTATCCCCTCCAGCCTCTCCCCTCCAGCCTCCGCTCTCCCCTTCAGCCTCTCCCCTCCAGCCTCTCCCCTGCAGCCTCCGCTCTCCCCTCCAGCCTCTCCCCTCCAGCTTCTGCCCTCCAGCCTCTGCCCTCCAGCCTCCGCTCTCCCCTCCAGCCTCGCCCCTCCAGCCTCTCCCCTCCAGCCTCTGCCCTCCAGCCTCTGCCCTCCAGCCTCCGCTCTCCCCTCCAGCCTCTGCCCTCCAGCCTCTGCCCTCCAGCCTCTGCTCTTTCTGCCAGCCTCCACTCTCCCCTCCAGCCTCTCCCCTCCAGCCTCTGCCCTCCAGCCTCTGCCCTCCAGCCTCCGCTCTCCCCTCCAGCCTCTGCCCTCCAGCCTCCGCTCTCCCCTCCAGCCTCTCCCCTCCAGCCTCCTCTCCCCTCCAGCCTCCGCTCTCCCCTCCAGCCTCTGCCCTCCAGCCTCCTCTCTCCCCTCCAGCCTCCTCTCCCCTCCAGCCTCCGCTCTCCCCTCCAGCCTCCGCTCTCCCCTCCACCCTCCGCTCTCCCTCCAGCCTCTCCCCTCCAGCCTCCCCCCTCCCCCCTCCGCTCTCCCCTCCAGCCTCTCCCCTCCAGCCTCTCCCCTCCCCCCTCTGCTCTCCCCTCAGCCTCTCCCCTCCAGCCTCCGCTCTCCCCTCCAGCCTCTCCACTGCAGCCTCTGCTCTCCCCTCCAGCCTCTCCCCTCCAGCCTCCGCTCTCCCCTCCAGCCTCTCCCCACCTGCCTCGCCTCTCCCCTCCAGCCTCTGCTCTCCCCTCCAGCCTCTCCCCTCCATCCTTCGCTCTCCCCTCCAGCCTCTCCCCTCCAGCCTCCGCTCTCCCCTCCAGCCTTCCCTGTCCTTTGCCCTCCAGCCTTCCCTGTCCTCTGCCCTCCAGCCTCCCCTGTTCTCTGCCCTCCAGCCTCCCCTGTCCTCTGCCCTCCAGCCTCCCCTGTCCTCTGCCCTCCTCACCCCTCCAGCCTCCGCTCTCCTCACCCCTCCATATGCAATGTACAGTATGTGTATATATGTGTGTATGTAGTCACTTCCGTCACTTTGTCCGCACTTCCCTCACTTTGTCCGCACTTCCCTCACTTTGTCCGCACTTCCCTCACTTTGTCCGCACTTCCCTCACTTTGTCCGCACACATACACACACACACACACACTCCGCTATACTTACCACCGGCCCTGCATCAGCCGCCTGGATCCTCAGTCGACATGTCGCCACCCCCGAACTACTGGATCCAATATAGCGTCCAAGAAGTCTCGCCAAACTTCCCGGACGCCATATTGGATCCAGTCGTCCGCGGGCGGCGACATGTCGACTCAGGATCCAAGCGGCGGGGAAGACGCAGGGTCGGTGCTAACTATAGCGGAGTGTGTGTGTGTGTGTGTATGTATGTGTGTGCTAACCACTCTGCCCATGGCGCTGCGCTGACCACTCTGCCCACGGCGCTGCGCTGACCACTCTGCCCACGCCACTGTGCTGACCAATCTCACCGCACTCACTGCTAACCACTGAGCCACCGCGCTCACTGCTAACCACTGAGCCACCGCACTCACTGCTACCCACTGAGCCACCGCGCTCACTGCTAACCACTGAGCCACCGCTCTCACTGCTAACCACTGAGCCACCGCACTCACTGCTAACCACTGAGCCACCGCGATCACTGCTAACCACTGAGCCACCGCACTCACTGCTAACCACTGAGCCACCGCACTCACTGCTAACCACTGAGCCACCGCACTCACTGCTAACCACTGAGCCACCGCACTCACTGCTAACCACTGAGCCACCGCACTCACTGCTAACCACTGAGCCACCGCACTCTCTGCTACCCACTGAGCCACCTGTATACACAAAATTCATTTCACCGCACTCCCCTAACTATTAGTAAATAAACTATATATGGATTCTAGACTACCCGATTCTTTAGAATCGGGCCGCCATCTAGTTAAAATCATATATGTTGACATACTTTAGGTACCAATGTGGCAGACATACATGACCAATGAAGTTCTGAAGGTTGCCGTATGTGTATATTTATTTAGATATGGTGCACATGTTTCCTCCTACATTTAAAAAAAAAAAAAGGATTTAACATAAGCACATACATATATACTGTATATAGGACTGCTCAAATCTATCGTTACACCAATTGTTTATTTGCAAGCACATGCAGTAGCTAAACGCCTAGAGAAAAGGATGGCAATTTCAATGAGTCTCCTTGTTTAAATGTGTTTAATGATAGTGTAAAGAATAAACAAGTCAATGAGTCTACTGATGAAAGCACGGATCAGCAAATATGGCACCTTTCCCATAACCAACACCAGCCAATCGGAACGCACTACTGACCACCAAGCGGCGCACACGGGGCGCGGAAAACACAACGCCAAGGCACTCCTACAGGATTAGTTTCACGATCCCAGAAATCGCAAACGTGATCATTATTGCAGTGTCACACACAACGATGCAGCAGGTTGGCTGAACAACATGTTTTCAAATCTGCGGTCAGCGATCAAACGATTTATCGTAGTCTTATCTCGGTGTCACACGCAACGACGTACTATGTTGTTTAAACGACTCCAAACCCGTGACGTTTCAGCGATATCGTTCGCAATATCGTACCGTGCAAGATATAGCAACAGGAAACTCTAAAATCAGTGTCCGTGTCTGCACAGCAATATCTCGAGTTAACTACCATAGCAGTCACAGTGGCAAAGGCAAACATGTAAACCAGTGGCGGGACAAGGCATTTTGGTGCCCTAGGCAGGTAAGGCAAACGGCGCCCCCCGTGGCCACGCATTGGGCAATAAAGTCCACTTTTTTCTATTTTTTGTGCTGTTTTTCCTTTTTTTACACTCTCTATTATATATTACACACACACACACACACACACTTGAGACTGCTGTGGGCTGAATACACAATAGCTGTATCAGTCACGGTTCTGACGATTCTTGGTGCCAGCACCAATCTGTCCACGGTGTTTCTGGAGAGCTGCAGCTTGCAGATCGCTTCAGGGTGCCCCTTTCCTGATCACCAGCGCTCCGGCATTCAGCCTGCTGAGCACTCAAACAACCCAGTCCACACTTCCAGTTAGCGGTTCATCACTTCCGGTTAGCGTTATAGAAATGAAGTTGCAACATCGTAGGATCAACGGTGTTTATTCCCTCTTCGTGTGGTCTTACATGGTGCGGGTGGGAGGACGGGGGGGTTCTCAAAGGCGATGGCCGTTTCACACTGCAAGTGGCGCTTCAACAGGCATATAGTCCACCATATGCCTGTTGACTATATGCCTGTTGAAGCGCCACCCCACAAAGAGTGAATAAACACCGCTGATTGTGTGTTGCAACTTCTTTTCTATAAATCTAAACACAATAGCTGTATATACAATAGAGAATACAGAATAGAGACAGCTGCTACCTGTATACACAATAGAGATGGCTGCGGACCGTATACACAATGGAGAATGCTGCTGGCTATACATACAATAGAGAATACACAATAGAAACTGCTGCTGGCCATACACAATAGAGAATACACAATAGAGACTACTGCTGGCCGTACGCAATAGAGAATACACGATAGAGACTACTGCTGGCCGTACGCAATAGAGATGGCTGCCAGCCATATAGACAACATCCCAACAGCTTCCCTTTATTCCGACAGCTCCCTCCATCCCGACAGCCTCACTTCATCCTTCCTCCATCCCAACAGCCTCACTTCATCGCGATAGCCTCTCTCCATCCCAACAATGTCCCTCCATCCTGACCGCCTCCCTCCATACTTCCTCCATCCCAACAGCGTTCCTCCATCCCGACAGCCTCCCTCCATCCTGACGGCCTCCCTCCTTCCATCCCGACAGCCTCCCTCCATACTTCCTCCATCCCAACAGCGGTCCTCCATCCTGACAGCCTCCCTCTATCCCAATAGCCTATTCCATCCTGACAGCCTCTCTCCATCCTTCCTCCATACCAACAGCCTCCCTCCATCCTGACTGCATCCCTCCATCCTGACTCCATACCAACAGCCTCCCTCCATCCTGACTGCATCCCTCCATCCTGACTGCATCCCTGTCTCCCCCACAGCCCCCCGTCTCCCCCACAGCCCCCCGTCTCCCCCACAGCCCCCCGTCTCCCCCACAGCCCCCCTGTCTCCCTCATAGCCCCCCTGTCTCCCCCACAGCCCCCGTCTCCCCCACAGCCCCCCTGTCTCCCTCATAGCCCCCCTGTCTCCCCCACAGCCCCCCTGTCTCCCCCACAGCCTCCCTGTCTCCCCCACAGCCCCCCTGTCTCCCCCACAGTCTCCCCCACAGCCCCCCTGTCTCACCCACAGCCTCCCTGTCTCACCCACAGCCTCCCTGTCTCCCCCACAGCCCCCCTGTCTCCCCACAGTCTCCCCCACAGCCCCCCTGTCTCACCCACAGCCCCCCTGTCTCCCCACAGTCTCCCCCACAGCCCCCCTGTCTCACCCACAGCCTCCCTGTCTCACCACAGTCTCCCCCACAGCCCCCCTGTCTCACCCACAGTCTCCCCCACAGCCCCCCTGTCTCACCCACAGTCTCCCCCACAGCCCCCTGTCTCCCCCACAGCCCCCCTGTCTCCCCACAGTCTCCCCCACAGCCCCCCTGTCTCACCCACAGCCCCCCTGTCTCCCCACAGTCTCCCCCACAGCCCCCCTGTCTCACCCACAGCCCCCCTGTCTCCCCACAGTCTCCCCCACAGCCCCCCTGTCTCACCCACAGCCTCCCTGTCTCACCACAGTCTCCCCCACAGCCCCCCTGTCTCACCCACAGTCTCCCCCACAGCCCCCCTGTCTCACCCACAGTCTCCCCCACAGCCCCCTGTCTCCCCCACAGCCCCCTGTCTCCCCACAGTCTCCCCCACAGCCCCCCTGTCTCACCCACAGCCCCCCTGTCTCCCCACAGTCTCCCCCACAGCCCCCCTGTCTCACCCACAGCCCCCCTGTCTCCCCACAGTCTCCCCACAGCCCCCCTGTCTCACCCACAGCCTCCCTGTCTCACCACAGTCTCCCCCACAGCCCCCCTGTCTCACCCACAGCCTCCCTGTCTCACCACAGTCTCCCCCACAGCCCCCCTGTCTCCCCACAGTCTCCCCCACAGCCCCCCTGTCTCACCCACAGCCCCCCTGTCTCCCCCACAGCCTCCCTGTCTCACCCACAGCCTCCCTGTCTCCCCCACAGCCCCCCTGTCTCCCCCACAGCCTCCAGCATACCTTACCATTGGGGGAAGCTGTGGATGCGGAGCAGGGGTGCCGGAGCCCGAAGGGCGCACATCAGCAGGACGCTGCCTGCGAGCCGAGGAATAGCTGCGGGCCTGCGGCAGCTAGCGGTGGGCGCCGCCATGTTCTTTGTGGCCGGCGCCCACTAACAGTACAGCCGGTCGGTGAAAGCTGAGACTTCAACAAAATGGCCGCGGCTAATTGGAGACCGCGGCCATTGTGTAGAGGTCTCAACCTCTATTGACCGGCTGTACTGTTAGTGGGCGTCAGCTACAAAGAACATGGCGGCGCCCACCGCTCCCTGCCGCAGCTTCTCCCCGCAACTCCAGGGCCGGGCGGCGGTGACCGGACTCCGGTCAGGCGGGAATGCGCCCTGCCCAAGATGGCGCCCTAGGCGACCGCCTAGGTTCGCCTAGTGGTCGTCCCGGCCCTGATGTAAACCAAGCATGGGGGAACTACTGTATATCCCAACTTTTATAGACTTTGTGTGGTGCGAAAACTACATATCTCTCTCACATAACTTGATAATTTATCACTTTTTGGGACACCATTATATGTAATATTTTCTAGACTTACAATGGCTCTGATTGTATTTTAAAGCACAGATTGACAACATTTTGTAGTTCAAGAGGCATATTGTCATATTGGATCAATTTTAAGGTCCACAAATAAATTGAAATGTGTCCTTACATGAAAATATCAACAGAACCATCATCAGGACATGAATACTGCTATTATTTATTTATATAGATTCCATTAGATTTCATGGCGCTTTACATATGGAAAGGGCAGACGAGGACAAGTACAATATGTATGGACAATCAATTCATACAGGTACAGAAGGGAGAGGACCCTGTCTGCGAGGGCTCACAGTCTACAAGGGACAGCTGGGGATACAGTAGGAGGGGGAAGTTCCGAGCGTGGGACAGTTTGGTGGATCGGATCTCATTGTAGATTGTAAGATTGTCAGAAGAGGTGGGTCTTCAGGTTTCTTTTGAAGGTTCCCAGGGTAGGCGAGTGTCTGATATGTTGGGGGAGAGAGTTCCAGAGTATAGTGGATGCACGGGAGAAATCTTATATGCGGTTGTGAGAGGAGGAAATGAAAAGGGAGTAGAGAAGGAGTTCTTGGGAGGACCGCAGGTTGCGTGAGGGTAGGTGGTGGGAGACCATGTCAGAGATATATGGTGGGGACAGGTTGTGGGATGGGTTTGTATGTCATGGTTAGGGTTTTGAACCGGGATCTCTGTGAAGTGGAGAGCCAGTGAAGGGCTTGGCAGAGGGGAGACTGTGGAGTAGCGGGGAGACAGGTGGATTAGTCAGGCAGCAGAGTTTAGGATAGATTGGGGAGGTGCGAGGGAGGTAGCGGGGAGGCCGGTGAGCAGGAGATTGCAGTAGTCAAGGCGAGAGATGAGAAATGTTTTTGAGCTGGAGTCGGCAGGAGGTGGCAAAGGCTTGGATGTGAGGCTTGAAGGAGAGGGAGGTGTCGAAGATTACCCTGAGGCACTTGGTGTGGGGGACTGGGGAGAGTGAGCAGTCATTGACAGTGATGGATAGGTCTGGTAGAGGGGGAGAGCGACTTGGGGGGAAGAAAATGAAATCAGTTTTGTCCATGTTCAGTTTTAGGAAGCGAGCAGAGAAGAAGGATGAGATGGTGGACAGGCTTTGTGGAATTTTGTAAGTAGGGAGGTGGTGTCTGGCCCAGACAGATAGATCTGGGTATCGTTGGTGTAGAGGTGGTACTCAAGGCCGTGGGACTCAATGAGTTGTCATAGGCCGAGAGTCTAGATGGAGAAGAGTAGTGGTCCCAGAACTGAGCCTTGGGGAACACTGACAGATAGGGGATAGGACGAAGAGGAGGTGTGGGAATGGGTGATGCTGAAAGTCCGGTCTGTTAGGTATGAGGAGATCCAGGAGAGGGCTAGGTCAGTGATGCCAGGAGATTCCAGAATCTGAAGTAGGAGAGAATGGTCAACGGTGTCGAAGCTGGCAGGTAGGTCAAGGAAAAGGAGGACGGAGTAGTGTCGCTTGCTCTTGGCGGTCAGTAGGTCATTGGTGACTTTGGTTAGGGCTGTTTCCATGGAGTGGTGGGATTGGAAACCTGATTGTAGGTGGTCAAAGAGGCAGCAGGAGGAGAGGTGGGAGGACAGGGGAGGGGGAGATGAAGGGGAGAAGAGATATAGGGCGATAGTTAGAGACAGATGCAGGGTTGAGGGAGGGTTTTTTGAGGATGGGTATGATCAAGGCGCGTTTAAAGGATGAGGGGAAGATGCCAGTATTGAGTGATAAGTTAAAGAGATGGGTTAGGGCAGGGATGAGGACTGCGGTGAGGTTTGGGATGTGGTGGGAGGGTAGTGGGTCGAGGGCACAGGTGGTGAGGTGTGATCGTGACAGAAGGGAGGAGAGTTGATCTTCCGTCATGGTGGAGAAGCTTCCTTTGGACAATGAGGGTTGGATAGTAATGGGGGAGGGCCGAGGGGACAGTGGGTCAAAGCTTTCTCTGATTTTGTCGATCTTCTGTTTGAAGAAGGCGGCAAAGTCGTCGGCAGAGATGAGGGGAGAGGCAGGAGGTGCAGGGGGACGGAGTAGAGAGTTGAAAGTTTTGAATAGTTGTTTGGGGTTGTGGGAGAGGGCAGTTACTAGAGAAAAGAAGTAGGCTTGTTTTGTGGTGGTGAGTGCTGTCTTGAAGTTAGTGAGGAACCGTTTGTACATGGCAAAGTGCACTGCAGAGTGGGATTTCTTCCATCTCCGCTCGGCCGCCCTGGACGCCTGATGCAGTTCCTTAGTGATGGTGTTGAGCCTGGTTTGTCTGTGTGCGCGGGCTTTGTTCTATGCAAGGGGGGTGGCGTGATCGAGGGCTGTAGTTAATATGGTGTTATAGAAGGTGGCGTCAGCATCATGTGAGGAAGCTAAGTCTGTTAGAGGGAGAAGGGACTCAGAGAATGAGTGGAAATCAATAAGTTTAAGGTTTCTGCAGGGATGAGTGAGTTTCTGAAGAGGGGGGAGCGTGGTAGGAGGGGAGAGGGAGGAATAAGTCAGCAGGTTGTGGTTTGATAGGGGGATGGGTGAGTTTGAGAGGTCAGTGAGGGAACAGAGGCGGATGAAGACAAGATCGAGCATATGGCTATCTTTATGAGTGGCTGAGGAGGACCATTGGGAAAGCCCAAAGGAGGTGGTCAGTGATAGGAGTCTAGAGGTAGCGGGGTGGGGGGTGTCAATGGGGATGTTGAAATCGCCTATGATGATAGCGGGGATGTTGGAAGAGAGGAAGCCAAGTGGTGAAGTGATCGAGAAAGCTGGGGGTAGATCCTGGGGGGCGGTAGATGACAGCCAGCTGGAGGTTGCAGGGGGAGAAGATGTGGATGGAGTGCACCTTGAAGGAGGGGAGGGAGGCAGAGGTCGGCGGTGTAATTGGGGTGAAGGAGCAACTGTTGGACAGGAGCAAGCCGACACCTCCGCTGTGGTTGTTGCTAGGGCGGGGTGTGTGGGAAACAGTGAGTCCACCATAGGAGAATGCAGCAGGGGACGCAGTGTCAGAGGGGATGAGCCAGGTTTCAATTATGCCAAGGAATGAGAGTTTGTTGGAGGTGAAGAGGTCATGGATGAATGAGAGTTTGTTGCATTCCGAGTGAGCATTCCAAAGTGCGTCAGCTAGGGGAATTGGGGGCTGGGTAAATGGGTATAAGGTTATGGGGGTTGCAAGAGTTTGTATTGGGGAGTGGGTATGGGGTAGAAGTGACTGTGGGGATCTGATGGCGGGGACCAGGATTAGGGCAAATGTCACTAGCAAGTAGAAGGTGCAGGGAGAGGGTTAGAAGGTGAGAGCAGGAGAGTTTATGTGACGGGTGTTTGGAAACAAAGGATTGAGTGTGAAGGAACAGTTCAGAGGGGATGAGATGGCTAGGTAGGATGGAGGAAGAGAGCACTATTTCGTTACTGTGTGGAGGGATACGTGGAGTTAGTAGGAAGTGGAGTAGGATGGGAGTGAGAATAAAAACAAGCGGAAACATTGTATATAGTAGGCAGGGATAGGATGCAGCAGGGGGTGAGAGGTGGGGGGTCAGATGCAGTCAGGGATCAGATGCAGCAGGAAGGTGAGCATTATTGATGGAGTCACGCCAAGTCAAGACTAAATGCAGAACACCAAGTAAAGACAATGCCCAGTGCATAAGGATGAGATGGGCAGGTGGATGAGAAGCGACAAGGGAACAGATGTAACGAAGGGTCAGATGCAGTGAGGGGGATGTGCAGTGATGATTACTTGTCAAAAACTGAACTTCTCGTGTTTCCTCCATCTACTAATCTTCCGAAACCTAATATTGCCATTTCTGTATGTGGTTCTACCATTACTCCTCAGCAGTATGCCCGCTGTCTTGGGGTTATATTTGACCCAGATCTCTCCTTTACTCCCTACATCTGGTCATTCGCTTGCTCACTCTGCTGGTGGTAGCTGTCAGCAGGACCGGCGATGGTGCATGGCAGGTCTGCCGGCCTGATTTGCTTGGTGCTTCCCTGGTCATGCGTCAGCGGTGAGAACCAGGTCAACGCAAGTGCACAGTACGGGTGATGAGGTGCAGCCGGGGGTCAGATGTAGCCAGGGGACAGAAGCAGTGAAGAGAAGGCTTGCCAGGGTGCTGGCCAATGTTTTTTTGGCTGGTGATGGTTGCCAGTAGTGTCAGTGGTGGTGTGTGGTAAGCCGACCGGCCTGATTTGGTTGGAGGGTCCAAGGCCCAGGTCAGTGGTGGAGGCCGGCGATTTAGGAGAGTGGTGGGATCCTCGTCAGGGGTGAGAAGCGTTGTGTTGTGGGGTAGTAGGTGGAGGGACTACTCATTTTACACTGTAGTGGCTGATGGTGGTGGACAGGGAGGGTTGCCCAGAGGGTCACGTGCCGTGATTGCGCTCCCAACACATACATACTGTAACTAGAACCAAGTTTTGAAGTTTTGAGAAATTGAAGAGCTTCTGCTTAGTTTCTGCTCCAAAAACTCAGTGTGAGCTCATCCTAATTTACAATGTGTTACTCCTCAAAATATCAAGCCTCCAAGTTTTCAGGAGTTTTGTAATAATCATGTAGCTTTCCCCATAACCAAAAATCTCTTCATACTGTCCTACATATCTAGATAATTGATTATGCTGTTCCCCAATAAGCCACCAGTTCTCTATGCTGTCCCGATAGACCTCCACCTCTTGATGCTGTCCTTCATAAGCTTCCACTTCTCCTTGTTGTCCTCCATAAGCTGTCACAACTTTTTGCTATCCTCCATTCTTCAATCTCTCTATGCTGTCCCCCCACACCTCTACCTTTCCATGCTGTCCCCCATAAACTACGACCTCTCCATGCTGCCCCCCCCCACTCTTCTATCTTTCAATGTGGTCTTCCCCACGTTTCCACCTCTCTATGCTGTCCCTCACACTTACTGTATACCTACCCATTCTGTCCCCTCACTCTTCAACTTCTCCATACAGTTGTTCTAAACTTCCACTTCTTCATTTGGTCCCCTATAAGCCTCCAAATCAGCATACTGTTCTCCACAAGCACCAACCTCTCCATGCTGTCCCCCATATCTTGATAATTGATCATGCTGACCCTCCATAATCCACCACCTCTGCGTGATGTCTTGACATGCTATTAGTTAGGTTTTTAAAGGTTGTTTGAGGAATATTATGTCACCTTGAATGCATTTGTCGGCACAATTCATCAAGATCTGCTGCTGGTAGCTCCATTTTTAATTGCAGTCCAAAGTAAACCCATATGTGCTTGTTGGCAGACTATTATGGAGATGTTGCCAGCTATGGTAATACAGTGACTCACACTACATGCGTCTTGGTGTCGTGTTAAAAGACACCTCCTGAGGAACTTTCATGGTCTCTTTTGAAAGACTCAATGTTGAAGAGGAAAGGATCCCATTCCAGTCTCTTTTGCAACCTTACTCTGCATCATTAAAACCTTTGAGTGCAGTATCTTTAAATCAGTAGAGTACTTGTAACTTGATGCCTGGCTTGTAGCTCAATGTCATGCAAACACCTTCTGATGGCCTTGGACTTGGACTTGGTATGTGATGTCTCATTTCGCATGAAGTACATAATGGGTAACTCTGTCATTCTTCGAATCTGATGAGGCCACATAGGAAATGCCATGAAGATGCCTTCAAGAAGGAGCAAACCACCTGTTTTACTCCCGGGATTATGGTGTGGGATCACATAATGTTTTGTTTGTGAAAGCAGTAGTTTGGCTATTTGTCCAAATTGTTCCAGCAGCTATTTTTCAACCTTAGAATGCCATTCCGCTTATTGCTAATGGTAGTCAGCCTAGCATAAATGTGCTACCATTGCCTTCATCTTCCCTTGACCGTTCTCCCATTGGGGACCTCTGGAACATTATTGGTCAACAATTGTAAAGAGAGCTGCCAGAAGTGAATCTTGATGATTTTCATGTCCTAGTCCATTGATCATGGCAGAACATTCCTCAGACAACCATTAATAACCTCATTGATAATATGCAAAGATGTGTAAACACAAAATTTCAGCACATTACATCACTATCATACTTGATACTGTATAAATCAAGATGTTTTCGGAATTTTGTTTACTCTTTTTCATTATTTGCATATCATTAACATGTCAATCTATGCTGTGATTACCATAATTCCATAACTTTTCCTGTTTAGTGTTCCAATTTCAAGTTAATGATTCTATTTTGACCTTTATTTTTGAACATATTGACCTAAAATGTTTTCCATTTTATATTTTTATTGCATAAAAAATAGTGCAGATGACTATTCTACTCACGAGAACAAAATGACCGACATGGAAGTGAAATTTGATGTGCATGTAAACAAAGCATTACATCACAATACTTTATAAAACAAACAGAATAATAACAGTGAAAAACATTAGGGAGTACATTTTAAAGAATGCCTCTAAGTTCACTATATCTTATCAACAGGGATGTAGCTATAGCTGTACATGAATTGCAGTTTCTGGCCCCATTCACACACTTGTTTTTTTGCTGCGTATTTTTACGCACAAGCTTAAAAAAGCCAGGAGTGGAACAATCAAAACAGGGAGTGGTACACTCAGAGGATAGGTCTAAGGCCGGGTTCACACTGCGTTATGATTCCGATCCGTGGCTGTCCGTGTAAACCGGACAGCCCCGGATCGGTTTTGGGGCCGGATAGGAGTTCAATGGCAGCTCTCTGCCATCCGGTTCCTATCTGTCCGGGACAATCCGGGAGAAATCTGAATTCTCCCACGGACACAAAAACGCTGCTTGCAGCGTTTTTGTGTCCGAGAGGAGAATATCTCCTCTACTTAGCAATTCCCGGATTGCCCCTGATTGTCCCGGATTCGGGGCAATCTGGCGCTCCCTTACATGGGAGCCTATGGGGCCGGATTGCCCCGATCCGGGAGGATCCGGGTACCGGACCCCTGCGGCTGCACGCCGCAGTTGTTTCAGGACCGCGGCTAGCTCCCTGCCAGCCGCGGTCCTGATTCATCAGTGGCGGCAGGTGCGTGCGGCTGCACACCGGACCGGAGGGCATATTAGCCCTCCGGTTCTGTGTGCTGATCCGATCCGGGGCTGTCAGGTTCACCCTGACAGCCTCGGATCGGATCTGACCAGCAATGTGAACCCAGCCTAATAGAAACAAGTGCTCCACTTATGTTTAATCACCCACTCCTGGTTTGTGATGAGCTTGTGCTTAAAAATACGCAGCAAAAAAAAGCAGTGTGTGAATGGGGCCTCTATCAGACCTACATGTCTGATGGTGCCCAAGGTACCTTCTGATACATAGGAAAACGCCATTATTATAAATTGCACTATAGGTGAGAGCCTGTTTGATATTTTTCTGTGCGGTTCAGGAGCTTCAAGGTATGACTCTGTTCCCCATAATTGCGGGTAATAATTATATCTTTAAATTGTGCAAGTCTAGTCCCTACTGAAATTTTACACACAATAACAATTAATCTGTGATTCATTGCACTAGCACTTTGTACACTGTTTTAGAATACTTTTTCTGCACATTTTTGTTTACAAATTGTTTATTACTGCAGCAGCTTATACCTTTGTATTGCCATCCATTTAGAAAGAGGTGTATGCAGACCACCAAAAATCTTGGTTGCCCATTAATTTATAAAACATTTGTTTTTAATATATTTATTTCAATAAAGATTTATATATTTGCACCATATACAGCCTTTTTATTCTGATTTTTAAGATTTTTTGCTGTATGCTATTTTTTTCTCCATGATTTTTTAGGATACAAACCAATTGGTTTAAAAATACAATTTCATGGCTTCCTTCTTCATGGCTTAAATTTTGATATACACAATAACAATAGTCAGATGGAACCCACCAATGAGCAGCATAACAAGCACCTTAAAATGAAAATAAATAAATAAAATAGCACTTCTCACTGTTCTTGTTGTCTGCACACCTTTGCATTTAGGCTGCCTTCACATTTGCGGACCCTCCGCAGCGTCCTGCGGAGGGAATCCGCAAGCTGTCTGCAGCCGCCGCCAGCTCCTATCTTTATAATGGGAACCCACGGTCATGCGCAGGTCTGCGCATGACCGTGCGTACCCATTAACTGCCATATGTAATCTGTGCATGCGCCTGTGCACAGATCACATATGGCAGTGAATGGGTGCGCACGGTCATGCGCAGCACCGTGCGCTCCCATTATAAACATAGGAGCTTGCGGTGCTGCGGTCACATTGTGGATCCCCTCTGCAGAACAGTGCACACTGCATGCTGTCAGGATTCTCCAGTGTCGAGAGAGCAGGTGGACACATAACCACAAGTATGGGATTTGCTAACATATGGTTATGAAGTCACTAGACATGCTCAACCTTGTTCAATACAACAAGTAAATTGAGTAAAGCGGCTGTCACACGCTACCATTTTAAGCCCGATATCGTTTAAGCGATCTCCTTTTTGATCGCTTAAGCGATATCGTTTGGGCATCGTTGCATGTAATCAAGCGATTTTACAATGTAAAATCGCTTGATCGTGACATTGCAGATATGAGAGCAGGAGCTCATATCTAGCGATGAACGATTTAACAAACAGCTTCATCGTGGTGTGTGACAGCACGATGATCCATCTCCCAGCGGCAGAGCCTATGCTGGGAGATGGTATCTATGGTAAACGTGCGGCGCCTAGTAACCCGATGTGTACCATAGTTACCAGCGATATCGCGGCTCCACATCGCTGGTGAGTCTGTCTGTGTGACATCTCACCAGCGATGTGAGCGATATTGTAAGCAATCGCGCGTGCACGTGATCGCTTACAATATCGTTCAAGATATTGAAGCGTCTGACGGCCGCCATAGGCCAATCATGTCTAGTCTGAATGTTTTCCATAAGTCTGCAAATCACATACTTGTGTCAGTTGAATCTCATCGTCAACACTGGAGAATCCAGACAGCGTGTGGTGCACACACTCTAAGAATTCAAAAGTCTGCAGTCACATATGTTCTTTTTATTTTAAGCTAAAGTGGCAATAGAATCCCATCAGAAGAAGGAACTTGTTTATAGAAAAGGAAAATACTTCCTTCTTTTGCCAAGATCCTTTCCTTGGCTAAGAAT
Source organism: Allobates femoralis (assembly GCA_033576535.1). NCBI lineage: Eukaryota > Metazoa > Chordata > Amphibia > Anura > Aromobatidae > Allobates > Allobates femoralis. Next base: position 697,156,315 of record JARQOC010000003.1, on the reverse strand, counting down.
GGGACAGAATTAGTGTGCTCAAACACGAACTGAAAAGGGCTCCTGTGCAAGAATAGTTCACTGGGTTTGCAGTCCTATAGGTCATCAAGATACACATTTCCACCTGCTTTGGATGTGGAAAAGGGACCCCCAACTTCTTGGGTCCTTGTGTGCCTGCACAGGTTGCACCAATTATATGTCCGCCCCTGATGGTGGGTTTACACGCCGCGATATCGGCGTCCAACTCTGACCCAACTCCGACAAAAAGTCACGTGGGTCGCGAGTTGGAGCCGATATCGGGTGCGCGTTGTACTGTTTCATTGTACAACGCGATGCTGGAACGATGCCAAAACGATATCGGAGTTGAATAGCAGAGCTATTCAACCGCCCGATATCGCATGCCCGTTGTACCAGCATCGCTGCGTGTGACAGCCCAACTCCGATGTGTACTCGCACCTCACCCATTCACTCCCATGTTAAATGGTCGTTACTGGGTTGGTGGGCGTACACATCGCAGGGACGTTGTTTCCCGATATCGCAGCGTGTAAACCGGCGATGCGATATCGGGAAAAGTGCTCCCAAAATGCGCGCTCCCGCGGCGTTGTATGCGATATCGGGACGATATTGCTACGTGTAACCCCACCATCATTGCCCTTATTGGTGGATTGACTTCCAGGTGAGGCATTTACTATTGAGTCATGACGGAGAAGCTTCCTCTTTTAGAAAGGAAAGGGTCACTTATTATTTTTGCTGAGGGCCCAAGTAGCAAGGTGTGACACTGGCAATGTTTTGAATAATTTCATTTGAAGCACAGGGAAGTGAATGTGACATCTTGAGCTTTAGTATATTTGTTTTTACAAAATCATAGTGTTAACATTTTAAGTGTTTAATGAGTCTCCCTTCCGGGATATCTATTGAATATCAGCAGAATATGCCATAAGTGTCTGGTAGATTCAGGGCCGGCTCCAGGTTTCTGTGGGCCCCGGGCGAAAAGGTCTCAGTGGGCCTCCTTTAGTACATATCGCGGACTATATATATATATATATATAGATATATATGCCCGCAAATGGGCAGCAAGTACAGCCGCTAGGTGTAAAATGCGGCAGATGCTGTTTTTTTTTTTACTGCAACTGCCACATTTAAAAAAAAAACGCCTATGTGAAGACAGCCTTACAGGAACAGTGACTGCCGAAACCAGCAAGAGCTGTTTCTGACAGTGAGTATATTACACATTGTTAGGAGCGGGCTAAAATGCATTTGCGTTCCCTTGCGCTTTTTGAAAATACCCTTCAAATGCAAAATGTTGCATTTTTGTGCATCTGAGGATGCTTGGTATATACGCAAGCATCCTGAAGCGCACAAATAATGCAAGCAGCTCAATGAAGCCACAGTGCCATATGGGTGGCACCGCAGCAAAGCGGAGTGTCTGGCCATCTTGATCTCTCTTTCTCCTCACCTTTCTTCTCGCCACTTCAGTCTCCTCCGGTCGCTCTGCACATATCAGCACAGTGATGACAACATCGTGCCCCTCCATGCTGAGCTGCAGAATGCAGACAGCGGCAGAAGAGACTCTGGAGAAGAATGCTGCTGGTAAAGGTGGCTGGGACTATAGGAGCGGAATCCGCGGGGGGCTACCACTGGTACACATACCTCGTACACACGCGGCTCTGCTCCGTACACCTCGTACGCACGCAGCTCTGCTCCGTACACCTCGTACGCACGCGGCTCTGCTCTGTACACCTCGTACGCACGCGGCTATGCTCCGTACACCTCATACGCACGCGGCTCTGCTCCATACACCTCGTACGCACGCGGCTCCGCTCCATACACCTCGTACGCACGCGGCTCCGCTCCATACACCTCGTACGCACGCGGCTCCGCTCCATACACCTCGTACGCACGCGGCTCCGCTCCATACACCTCGTACCCACGCGGCTCCGCTCCATACACCTCGTACGCACGCGGCTCCGCTCCATACACCTTGTACGCACGCGGCTCCGCTCCATACACCTCGTACGCACGCGGCTCCGCTCCATACACCTCGTACGCACGCGGCTCCGCTCCATACACCTCGTACGCGGCTCCGCTCCATACATCTCGTACGCACGCGGCTCCGCTCCATACACCTCGTACGCACTCGGCTCTGCTACATTTACACTGTAAATCCCTCCTGACCCCACACAAACTTCACCTAATTGCTATACACCTAGTACACACTCGCCTCTGCTACAATCACACTTTAAATCCCTCCTGACTCCACACAAACTTCACCTAATTACCATACGCCTAGTACACACTCGCCTCTGCTACATTCACACTGCAAATCCCTCCTGACCCCACACAAACTTCACCTAATTGCCATACACCTAGTACACACTCGCCTCTGCTACATTCACACTGCAAATCCCTCCTGACCCCACACAAACTTCACCCACCTAATTGAGCATCATGATGGGCAGCACAGCAGAGTCCTGCATATACTGAGGAGCTGATCATGTGACCCCTGACTCTTCCCCTCCATGTGACATCATCACAGGTCCTCTCAGCCCAGAGTGTGCAGCTCTGTCGGCTCCCATGGAGGGGGGAGGAGGGAGACTTTCGGTGCTGCAGGAGGCCGAAAATGACCCCCCAGCTGCCCCCTGGATATGGCCCTGGCTGTGGGGGCAATGTGCTCAGGGGCCCCTGAGGCTAGGGTCACACTTACATTGTGACCGTAGCCTGATGCAAGTATTTTCGGCTGCAGCTCATAGTGTTTAATGCTATGCGCTGCCAGCAACTGAGCCCATAGAAACCCGGTGTTTACCTTGCCAACCACTGGTTGCCAATGTAAACATCGGGTTTCTATGGGCTCCCTTGCTGGCAGCTCATAGCATTAAACGCTCTGCGCTGCAGCAGACAATACTTGCGTCAGGCCAGGGTCACAATGCAAGTGTGACCCTAGCCCTCAGGGGCCCGGTGGCCCCCTCCAAGCAGTCGGGCCCCGGCACTTGCCCGGGTGCGCCGGGTGCTGACACCGGGCCTGGGTAGATTCTTCCTCTGTCTCGAGAACAGGGCCCTACCATGCACTGTCAGTCTAGAGGTTTCCACGCATTTGCAGCTCTCTTTTTTGATTTCTACATAAGTTTTCTGCACAATTACTTGGCAGATTTTGAAACTCCCATACAAGTAAATACCAAGAGCAACGCATATGTGTCCACCTGTTCATTCCTGGCAGCACATAATAGGGCACATTTGCAATAAACCCATTGATGTCATCAGGGGGGTACATGACCATAGATCCACCCTCTTACACCCATACTTATAGGATTTTTATGGTATATGCCATAAATGTTCAAGATGAAAATAACCTTTTAAAAATATTATAGTCATCATATTTTCTGTTTTCAACAGATCCACTAGCCAAATAATGTCTTTGGGGTCTGCGTCTGCTGTGTAAAATATGTAATGGTAATGAGCAAATTGGGATATGGTGGCAGTTATAGTTTTGGGAGATCTTACCGACTTCCGTAAACAAAGTCTGTCCTCTCTAGTTGAAAAAGGTGCACAACATCCTAGTGCATTTTAATTGTATTTCTTCACAGTTTGCAGAAACTCTGCTTCATGCTAATGAATGAAAACATTTATTTTATAAATCCAGAGACTGCCACTGTCCAGCCCAAATAGGTTGTTTTAGTGTCTCAGTATTGGAGCTATTAACCTTGAAAAAAAAGACAGGTTAACCAATTGTACTGGTGTTATGGTATGGTCACACGTGTCGATGTTGCCCGCGATGTCGTTCTGACGCCACGGACTAGCCGTCGCTCAGATGTCGCGCGATTATCGCCGGTTACATGTTTACACGTGTCAATTTGTGATACCAACAATCCGGCGATTCAGCGACTTCGCAACCACACGAGCGATCATTTTTTGTCGCTGTTGCGAGTCACACAGCAGAGATATTTTCACAAAAGAGAGCCTAGTATATAACAAGCTCTGAACCAGGACTTAAAAAACAATGGTTTATGTACAGTGACCATATAGGGAGAAACGATCTTATATCTGAAACCGGGTTTAATTAACAATCATTACTTTATAAATATGTATACACTCTAAGCATAAAACATAAAGCATGGTTTCAGAGCCACCTATGTATATCTCCCTAAAAATCCTACATAGCCATTGCATACATCTGTATATAGTTCAGAACCTATACTAACTTACTCCCCACAGTAATATGAACAGAAGGTAAATGGGTATTATAAAAATGGTTGTTTTTTGAAAAGGAAAAGGTTTTCCAAAGTGCAAAAAGATGTAAACATGATACTATTACCCATATTGTTCAACACTGCAGGGAAGGAACAGGCTCAGGACATACAAAGACAAGAGACCATCAATCCAACACGTGTTTCGATATCGCCATTTTCATTGCTTCCTCAGGGAAAGGATGTACGTACACCCTGTGGTCGCGACCTTTTATATCTATAGAATGTCCGCAAATGGACATCACCTGTGCGCCTCCTCCCCAGTAACGCGGCGCCTGCGCACCAGGGAACTGCCGCGCCGGAAGCCGTCCCTGCGCACCGTTAGTGCGTGATGTTATGATGCGCGCGTCATCAGGTAGTTACCATGGCACCGCGCGCATGCGCACTCAAAGTCGCGAGTCAGACCGACGGCAGGAACGGCTCCTGGCGCGCAGGCGCACACCGGAGAGGAGGGGGAAGCTGTATACAGGAATACAAACAGAGAGGGAGCCGGCACAGATCTTTCAGAGTGGTTCCCATAGGATCCATATGATCCACTATAGGCAATATTATGATTGGTACATTGACAAGTGTCTTAGTATAAAGTCCATGGAAAAACAACCATTTTTATAATACCCATTTACCTTCTGTTCATATTACTGTGGGGAGTAAGTTAGTATAGGTTCTGAGCTATATACAGATGTATGCAATGGCTATGTAGGATTTTTAGGGAGATATACATAGGTGGCTCTGAAACCATGGTTTATGTTTTATGCTTAGAGTGTATACATATTTAAAAAGTAATAATTGTTAATTAAACCCGGTTTCAGATATAAGATCGTTTCTCCCTATATGGTCACTGTACATAAACCATTGTTTTTTAAGTCCTGGTTCAGAGCTTGTTGTATACTGGGCTCTCTTTTGTGTATATATGTGAGCATTATATGTATCGTTCTTGATTTTATTGTTATGTACCTGTTGTGTCTACAAAGCTTTTATGAGATTTAAATAAATTTTGATACTTGTTTGCATCTAAACTCCTGTTGTTCTCCTGATAATTTACTCTGATGCTCCTGGAGGTGCGATATACATTTATGAGCCGATTATAAGATGTGGCTATTGAACTTAATGTATTTATGGGTTAGGACTCTGTTCACACTGGGGAGTCTGATGAGCAGCTTTAGACCTCCTTATTGCTCAGCCTGAGTTTGAGTGTCGGCGGTGTTCAGCTTTGCAGGAATTAACTTTTTGATTAGTGTCAATTGAAGGTTGAGGCTGCTGGAACGCGTTATCCCTTTAAGTATGGCTCAGAACTTTCCTGGATGCCGACTATAGCATTTGCGTGCCTCTTGCATACCAGTCCTGTGCTGGAGTTACTATTAAAACTCAAATCTTTGCTTGGTGTCTGGTGAAGTATACATTGTTGTTTTTTCATTCCCTATTTGTATTGTGTTCTCCCTACTCACATATTGTATCTTCCTGACAGTTTGCTGTGTGATGCTGTTTACATTATCCCTTTCTTTATTTGTGGGTTCCATTACGGTTCACCTCCTGGGGTGGGGGTTGGGGACTTAAAGGGAACCAACCACCTCAGATGACGACTATAAGCAGTTAATACATGTCCCTGCACCCTACCTACACCGTTCCAGCTATGTTTTTGCTAAGAATATTGATAAATGCAAACCGAAATATACACTTTGTAAACTTACATTCCTGCGTACTTGAGGGCGTCTCCCTGTGTGTGCTGGGACTTGTTGGCTGTGCTCATCATGCCTGCTCTCCCCCTCCCTTATGCACGCCCCCTCTCAGCCTGCTATACTGTGTGAGGCTGATTGCGTCATAAAGGGGCGGGGCTACCGGGATGCCGCGATTTAGCCCCGCCCCTTTATGACGAGATCAGCCTCACATCACTATAGCAGGCTGAGAGGGGGCGTGCATAAGGGAGGGGGAGAGCAGGCATGATGAGCACAGCCCACAAGTGCCAGCACACACAGGGAGACGCCCTCAAGTACGCAGGCATGTAAGTTTACAAAGTGTATATTTCGGTTTGCATTTATCAATATTCTTAGCAAAAACATAGCTGGAACGGTGTAGGTAGGGTGCAGGGACATGTATTAACTGCTTATAGTCGTCATCTGAGGTGGTTGGTTCCCTTTAACTCAGGGCTGGAAAGGAGAAAGGGGCAGGTCAGAGACTCAGACCTCTTTAACATTAAGGCTACCCCTGAGTTAAGCCTTAGGGGCAGTTCAGGGGCCCAGGTTCCTTTCCGCCATAGCTCCCTGTAACAACACCACTACTGCTGACAGTCTCCTCCTGCTTAGGTAGGTAATTAACGGCAAAACATAGCCTTATATCCTATATTCTAACTTTTTTTGTACAGTCATTTCTGACCGTTGGATACTTTGTAAGTCAGTTCTCAAATTCCTCCCTATTTTTTACTGCATCTTTCAATTTTTTGTTGTTCATTGTTGTGTCATTCTTGTTGCTATCCTGCAATAGACTTTCGTCCCATTTCCTTCTAACACTGACAATTCTTGATTAGCTTTTCCCTTTCTAGTTAATTTGCCCTCATCACATATCTAAAATAAGTTAGTATATATCTGGTGATCATTCCTTCCAGTTACATCTCCTTGTTTATATGATCAAGAACATCTTTATTGTTGTGTAATCCACTTCACTGGTTCTAGTTCGTCTTGGCTCCAATGCTCCTCATGATGGTTAAAGTGAATCTTTCACCAGGTATCTGCTGCGCCCTCTGAGAGCAGTATTGTGTAGAGACAGAGACCCTATTTGCAATGATGCAGCACTTGCTTTACTGCATAATGTAGTTTTTATTGAAAACTTTTTTTATCTGCTGCAGATCTACTAGTTCTCTGTATGCTGAACTCTGTATAGTCCCACCCAGGGCCGCACCGTCCATTGGACAAGGTGAGCCCTGTCATTCAGGCGGCAGCCGGCAGGGGGAGCGGCAGTGCAGAAGCGGCGCCTCATGCACGCAGCCTCCCCCTGTCATGGCGCCGGCCGCTCACCCCGAGCGCACCGCAGGTAAGCGGCGCGACCCGGGGAGAGGGACAGAAGAGGCGCCCACGGCTCAACAGCACCCCCCCCCCGGTACTCACGGCCGCGGCCGGCAATACACAGGCGGCCCAGGCGGCAGAGGGGGCGGCAGTGCCCAGCAGCACCCCCCCCCCCCCCCCCGGTAATCGGTGCCGCGGCTCAGGCGGCAGAGGGGCTTGGTGCACCCCTGGTCCCACCCACACCACTGATTGCCAGCTTTCTGCTTATGCACAGTGAACACAGCTGCTAATCAGTGGTGGGGCGTGGTTGGACGATCTGGAAGCAGGCCAGGTAGCCCGAATGTGATAATATCATGCTGATAAAACAATGTTGTCATAAAAACTACAGTAAATAGACAAGTAAAGGACCCGTCACACGGGGCGACATCGCCAATTAGTGGGTTCTGTTTCTCAGCTGGTTTCTTATTATATTTTGTCCATGTTTTCATTCCTCCTTGGACAACAGGTATCGTCAATTGTTAATTTAGTATGCATTGTCCACCTTTTGGGTGCAGATTTGTAAACTTCCTTATGGCTGATCATTCCTGCTGGTGACATTCTTTGTGGATCCTAATTGGCATTACAGCCATACTGCCATGGGATTTCTGACAGTCAGATTGAGATCTGCTAGGCCAGGGTATATTCTCTGCTGCTTCTTTTATCTGTCTTAGGCTGCGTTCACACATTGCGTATTTTGCCGCGTTTTTTTTACGCGCACTTTTCAAAATACGCAATGTGCCTTTTGTCTGCCAGCAAAGTGAATGTGAAATTCACTTTGCAGTGCAGACATTGCGTAAAAATACGCAGTGCGTTTTCCGGGAGAAAGCGCAGCTCCGTAAACAATTGATATGTCAATTGTTTACGCAGCTACTTCTGCGTATTCTCCCAGAGGGGAGGAAGAATCCAGCTTCCTCCTCCCCTCTGTGACAGCTGTGGCCACCCATTAGATTTCACAGTGTATTAATATACACTATGAAATCTAAATTAAACAAAAGCAAGTGTCTGAAAAATAAAAAAGAATCAATACTTCACCTGTCCGACGCCTTCTGCCGCTGTGCGATCCCCGGTTCCAAGTGAGATCTCTTCTGACAGGACCTGTGGTGATGTCAGAGGGGTGTTCCCGGGCACTCGCGGTCATGTGATACATATCACATGACCGCGAACAGCCAATCAGCGCTGGGAACGCCCCCCCTCTGACGTCACCACAGGTCTTATCAGTACACCTCTCACTTAGAACCGGAGAGCGGGAGAAGGCACTGGACAGTGGGAGAAGGCACCGGAGAGGTGATGTATTCATTCTTTTTTATTTTACATACATTTGCCTTTGTTTAATTTAGATTTCACAGTGTATATTAATACTCTGTGAAATCTAATGGGGCTGTCACAGAGGGGAGGAGGAAGCAGGATTCTACCTCCCCTCTGTGACATCACTGCGCTTTCTGGAGCAAAGAAAGCGCAGTGTGTGAAAGCCCCTGTGTATTTTGTTGCGCTTTTTTGCGCGGCCGAAAAACGCGGCAAAAAGCGCGCGCAAAAAAGCGCAGCAAAATACGCAAATGTGTGAACGTAGCCTTACTCTTTTATGCTTCCTTTACCTAGGAGGTAGGAGGCATTTCTTTATATTATTTCATTATTTCTTTTTGTCTTTCTGATTTCTGATTTTCTCACTCAGGGATTATGTATATCCTGATTCAGGGTCTTAGGCTGCCTTCACACTGACGTTCCCCTTCGCAGCGTTCTTCGGAGGGGAATCGTCATGTGAGTGCAGTCACCGCAATCCCCTATGTTTGTAATGGGAGCGCACGGTGCTGCGCTTGACTGCGCATGACCGTGCGCACCCATTCACTGCCATATGTGATTTGTGCACAGGCGGATGCCTGTGTACAAATCACACAGTCTCGTCCGCACCAGGAATACAACATGTCGCGTTCCTGGTGCGGACGAGACTGTGTGATCTATGCGCAGACATCCGCATGCGCACAAATCACATATGGCAGTGAATGAGTGCGCACAGTCATGCGCATTCAAGCGCAGCACCGTGTGCTCCCATTATAAACATAGGGGCTTGCGGTGGCTGCGCTCACATTGCGGATCCCCACCGCAGAATGCTGCGGATGGGTCCGCAAGTGTGAACCCAGCCTTAATTCCTTTCCCCTTTCCTCTGTTCATAAGGTGGTACACTCAATGGCCAATCAGGAAATAAGGTCCAAGATGTCTTCTCCTAGTCCTATGGATAGGGTTATGTCAGCTTGCGCAGGGGCCACTAGGGACTGCACTGCTAGGAACCTTACATTTGCAGGAACTGGTTGTTCAAGTGTGATCATTTTGAGTTCAGCATTAGGATACTGTGTAAATTACTACAAGAGCATAACATTATCACCAGCAGTAAAGACCAGCCAGCGGGAAGATTAAAAAGCTGCATTTAAAAGGTGATAAAGCCGATTAAATTGACAATTGAGGACATTTGTTGTCCAAACAGGAATGAAAACTCGAAAAGCAGATAAAAGAACCAAAATCCTCACTGGTTTAGAGGAGAAGGACGATCACACAACACGCTTGCCGATTCAAATCCCGAGACTTGGGAATGTCATTGTGAAAAGGTGCCAGAAAGTAAACAGCCAAAGGAATAGTAGAAAAGAAAAAATACTCAAACCAGTTCATTTTTGTAATGGTTATGGTTCCTCTTGGTTCCTGTGCTCCTCCTGATGGTTAATGCTGATGGTGTCATAAGTTCCTTTGTTGATTCCTTTTATCTCTGCTTAATCTCATGCTGGTCACACTGATTTAATAACTGAAATAACTAAAAGTTGCTTAAATAACTAGAATATGCTTGCTCACACTGCTAGAGTAGGTGCTCAAAAGTAATATATAACATTAATCTAAAAGGATTTTTACTTCCTCACGTACATTTTGGCAAACTGTAGTACAGCTTTTTTATCTCTCTTTGCCAGCATTGGGGCCTCCATGTTTTTCTGCCATAGTATTTAATTTCATTCAAATGTCGACGGATAGCTTGCGCTGACACTGGTGCACCTTGGGCCTGAAGGACAGCTTGAATTTCTATTGAACTTGACTGTAGCTGCTTATCCACCATCTGAACTGTCCTGCATTGTAACCCTCCAACAATTTTTCTCTGCCGTCCTCATCCAGGGAGATTAGCTATAATGCCAGAGGTTTTAAATGTATTATGTTGCCCACCATGGACAGAGGCAAATCAACATCTCTGGTGATGGATTTATAAACCTTGAGTTTATATTTTTCAATAATTTATGTTCTCAAGCCCTCAGACAGTTCTCTTCTCCTTTTTGTGTACTTCGTGTTTAGTGTTACATACAGATACACAATGCAAAGATTGAGTTAACTATTCCCCTTTTTATTTGGTCTCAGGTGTGCTTTTCATATTTCCCTGACCTGTTAATTGCCACAGGTGAGTTTGAACAAGCATCATATGGCTGAAACAAAGTTGTTTACCCTCAATTATGGAAAGGTGTCAACAATTTTGTCCTGCCCATTTTGGGCAGTTTGTGAGAAATTATGTCCAATTTGCTTTTTTACTAAGTTTTTTTTTGGGTTTCAATAGACACGAAGAACGAGATATGGATTTACCATATGCGATGCCGATCAAATACAATAATCCAGGTATTTTTGAAGGTTTATTGGCCTACGTCTTTCATAGCTCTCTCGCTACTTCTTCAGGGCACACATCATTCATGAATACCTAGATTACTGTATTTGATTGGCAGCACATGTGGTAAATCCATATCTTGTCCTCTGGCGAATTCCTGTACTGAAAGTGACATGTGCAACAGCCGGTGACCATACATGTTTAGTGGTTGTGACTCTCACAACCTGATGAGGTGAGCATAACCATTTGCATGGCATCTAAATATATGTTAGATACCCTATTTGCACTCTCTTTCTCTTGCAGTTTTAATACACACAAAGGAAATAAACTTGTGTATGGCAATTCATGTAATTACAATAATGTTCTGGGAGAAAAAAGTATATTTTCTGGGACAATTTCAAGGGTGCCAACACTTTCAGCCATGACTCTATAAATGTACATAGAGTTGAAACCAAAGGTTTATATACACTATATAAAAAGACACGTATGCATGTTTTTCTCACTATCTGACATGAAATCCGAATAGATCTTTCTCATTTTAGATCAATTAGGATTACCATAATTATTAATAATTGCCAAATCCCAGAATAATGAGAGAGAATGTTTTAAGTAATTTTAATACTTTCTGCAAAGTCACAAGTTTACATACACTATGATTACTATGCCTTTAAACAATTTGGGACAGCCCATATGATAATGTCATGTGTTTGGAAGCTTCTGATAGTTTTATTAGAGACACAGCTGTGGATGTATTACAATACACACCTGAAACACACTGCTTCTTTGTGTAGCATCATAGTAAAGTCTAAAGAAATCAGCCAACATATCAGGAAGAGAATTGTGGACTTGCACAAGTCTAATTAATCCTTGGGTGCAATTTTCAGATACCTGAAAGTGCCCTGTTCATATGTACAAACAATTATATACAAACAAGATGGGCATGTCCAGCTATCATACTGCTCAGGAAGGAGATGGGTTCTCTGTCCACGAGATAAATGTGCATTGGTCCGACATGTGCATATCAACCCAAGAACAAAAGCAAAGGACCTTGTGAAGATGATGGCGGAAGCTGGTAAGATTGTGTCATTATTCACAGTGAAATGAGAACTGTATTAATAAGGTCTGAAAGGCCACTCTGCCAGGAATAAGCCATTACTCCAAAAGAAACATTAAAAAAAAAACAGATTAATTTTTGCAAATGCACACAGGAACAAAGACTTACATTTTTTTGAGACATGTCCTTAATGTCTGACGAAATTAAAATTGAACTGTTTGGCCATAATGACCATCGTTACATTTGGAGGAAAATGGGAGAAGCTTGGAAACCTAAGAACGCCATCCCAACTGTAAAACAATAGGGTGGCAACATCATGTTGTGGGATTGCTTTGCTGCAAGAGCGACTGGTGCACTTTACAAAATAGATGGCATCTTGAGGAAAGAAGATTATGTGGCAATACTGAAGCAACATCTCAAGACATCAGCTAGGATGTTAAAGCTTGGGGGAAATGGGTTTTTCAAATGGACAATGACCCGAAGCATACTGCCAAAGTGGCTACAAAGGATAACAAAGTTAATGTTTTGAAGTGGCCATAACAAAGCTCTGATCTCAATCCTATTGAAAATTTATGGGCAGAGCTGAAAGGGCAGGTGCAAGCAAGGCGACCTACAAACCTCAGTTACACCAGTTCTGTCAGGAGGAATGGGCCCAAATTCCTACCAACTATTATGAGAAGCTTGTGAAAGGATATCCGAAACATTTAAGCCAAGTCATATAATTTAAGTGAAATGGTCCCAAATACTAATGAAATGTATGTAAACTTGTGACTTTGCAGAAAGTAATAAAGGGACCTTACAGCATTCTCTCTCATTTTTATGGCATTTGGCAAATATAAATCATTATGGTAATCAGAATTGACCTAAAATGAGAAACATTTATTCTAATTTCATGTCACATAGTGAGAAAAACATGCATATGTGTCTTTTTATATAGTGCATGTAATCTGGTTTCAACTGTATATATACAGAGGGTGAAATTAGTATTTAATACCGTACCAATTTTCTAATTACATTTATTTTAAAAAGGGCTATTGACATAAAATTCTCAACAGATGATGGTAACCACCAATCCAATCCACGCAGGCAAATAAATCAAACCATGGATGTTCATAAATTAAGTTAGATTAAAAATGAGAAATTACAAAGGAAAAAAGTATTGAAAACACTTGCAGAAATGTATTTAATACTTTGTACAAAAGCCTTTTTTGGTTATAACAGCTTAAAGATGTTTTAGTATGGAGAAACTAGTTGCATGCATTACTCAGGTGTTATTTTATCCCATTCTTCCACCCAAACATTTTTTAAATCTTGAAGGTTCCATGGGGGCTCCTTCTATGAACTCTGTGTACAAGTTCCCTCCATACATTTTGTACTGGTTTTCTATCGGCCAGGCTATTCTAGCAGCTCTAATTCCTTTCTCTGAAACCAATTACGATTTTCCTTAGCTGTGTTTGGGATCATTGTCTTGCTGAGACATCTAGAGTAATTTCATCTTCATCATCCTGGTAGATGGCAGCAGATTTTCATCAAGATTGTGTTGGTACATTTGTCCATTTATCCTTCCTTCAATTATATGAAGTTTGCCAGTGCAGAGCTAAATGCTGAAAAACGGCCATGCACCATGATCTTCTCACCTCTAAACTTCCCTGTTGGTATGGTGTTAAACGCCTCCAAACATGGTGTGTGCTATAGCATCCAAAGAGTTAAATTTTGGTCTCATCTGGCTGGACTATATTCTCCTAGTATATCACAGACTTGTCTAAATATTATTGAGCAAATTTCAAATGTGCTTGAACCAGGGGCGGACCCAGACTGTAGTGGGCCCTGGTGCAAGAAATTTTTCGGGGGCCCCCTTCCCCCCCATTTCCACCCAGGTACCTTATAGATGACCTCGTCTCTGATCGGGGTCGTCTTTTTCTTTTCTTCATCTTGTCCTGACGCCATGATGATTGTTCACGTCTTTGCAGACTTCCATCTTCTCCACTTTTGTGCAGCACGTCCTGACGCGGTGCCCTTAAAAATAAGAGTGTCATTATAATTCTGTCTAAATAAAAATATCTGCCCTATACTGCACTCCTGAACAAATAATCCCATTGTCCTCTCACACTGTGTCCTCTATATTGTACCTTCTCATCACACTCTCTCTCTTCAACATACTCTCTCATCCTTGCTGTGGCCTCACACTGTCACCCCATGCAGCCTCCTCTACCCCATGCAACCCCCCCCACACACACATACTACCTAGTCGTGACTGCATCTATCCCGCCCCCACGCTACCCAGTCTTTATTATGTTTGACCTCACATTTCTCTTATCCCGTATTCTCTCCAAACTACCTCCGTACTCATCACTCACTTGCTCCCCATACTATGTCTGCACACAAAATACCCCCTCACCACCATACTGAGTCCACACCCGTCCCTCCTTTCTCCTCATACTGTGACTGCACCCAACACCCCCTGACCCACCCATTCTGTGTCCATACCCATTCCTCCTCATTCCACATATTGTGTCTGCACCCACCTCACCTCACTTCCTATACCTTTTCCGCACCCATTCCCCCTAACTACTCATATTATCTGCACACATGCCCATACTGTGTACTCAGATTTAGCCTATGGCTCCCCATACTGTGTCTGCACCTATCACCCCCTTGCTCCCCATTCTCTGTTCTCAAATCCTGTCCTCCATTTGCTGCACATGATACACTCCCCATCCCTCCATTTACAGACCATCACATGCACCCCCTCCTCCATTTGCAGACCATCACTCTTCCCTCCCCCTGCTGACCATTACTCTCCTCCCTCTGCTGACCATCACACTCCTCTCCCCCCCTCTGCTGACCATCACTCTCCTCTGACCATCACTCTGCTCTCCTCCTCCCTCTGCTGACCATCACACTCCTCACCCCTCCTCCCTCTGCTGACCATCTCTCCTCTCCTCCTCCCTCTGCTGACCATCTCGCCTCTCCCCCTCCCTCTGCTGAGCATCACTCTCCTCACCCCTCCTCCCTCTGCGACCATCTCTCCTCTCCCCCTCCCTCTGCTGACCATCACTCTCCTCTCCCCCTCCCTCTGCTGACCATCACTCTCCTCTCCCCCTCCCTCTGCTGACCACCACTCTCCTCTCCCCCTCCCTCAGTTGACCATCACTCTCCTCTCCCCCTCCTTCTGCTGACCATCACTCTTCTCTCCCCCTCCCTCTGCTGAGCATTTCTCCTCTCCCCCTCCCTCTGATGACCATCACTCTCCTCTCCCCCTCCTTCTGCTGACCATCACTCTTCTCTCCCCCTCCCTCTGCTGAGCATCACTCTCCTCTCCCCCTCCCTCTGCTGACCATCTCTCCTCTCCCCCTCCCTCTGCTGACCATCTCTCCTCTCCCCCTCCCTCTGCTGACCATCACTCTCCTCTCCCCCTCCCTCTGCTGACCATCACTCTCCTCTCCCCCTCCCTCTACTGACCATCACTCTCCTCTCCCCCTCCCTCTACTGACCATCACTCTCCTCCCCCTCCTTCTGCTGACCATCACTCTTCTCTCCCCCTCCCTCTGCTGAGCATCTCTCCTCTCCCCTCCCTCTGCTGACCATCTCTCCTCTCCTCCTCCCTCTGCTGACCATCTCTCCTCTCCCCCTCCCTCTGCTGACCATCTCTCCTCTCCCCTTCCCTCTGCTGACCATCTCTCCTCTCCCCCTCCCTCTGCTGACCATCACTCTCCTCTCCCCCTCCCTCTGCTGACCATCTCTCCTCTCCCCCTCCCTCTGCTGACCATCACTCTCTTCTCCCCCTCCCTCTGCTGACCATCACTCTCTTCTCCCCCTCCCTCTGCTGACCATCACTCTCTTCTCCCCCTCCCTCTGCTGAGCATCACTCTCCTCCCCCTCTCTTTCCATTTACTGACTATAATAATGTCCCCCACCCTCTCCATTCCCCCCACCCCCAATTACGCTGGCATGAGGACTCCATCTTCGGTGTCTTCAGCTCCATTAGAGCAGAGCACTTTCCACCGCTGCTGTTTCGCGCCTCTGCGGCGCTGTGACGTCTTCAGCGTGGAGATGATCACCCTGACGTCACCCTGACCCAGAAGTCTCCACGGTCAGGGCTTCAATTCAGCTAGCTGAGCAGTGGGAGCCGGCGGGCGCAGCACTTTCTCCGGCGGCTCAGAGAGAGAATATCCGACTCACACTGCAGCCGCCCGGGAGTCACCGTGACCGCACACTGCCGACGGCGCCCACCTGCCTTGCTGCACCCCCGGGGCCCTCTTCAGGTATGCTGCTGGGCTCCGCCCCCTGCCCTTGGGGCTCGGCCAGCAGCAGAGTGACAGAGGAGGAGCCCGGGCTGTGAGTGTCTCCGGGCCCCCCTCCTGGCCTCTGCAGTCCGGGACCCCCCCTGGAGTCAGCCCTGTGAGGCACAGCACCCCACGGGGGAGTGAATGGCGGCAGCGGCGGCACTGTAGTCTATCAGCGCACCCCCCCTCCCGGAACGGACCGCCGCTGGAGCCTTCAGGGGCCCCCTAGCTGGCCGGGGCCCTGGTGCAGCTGCACCAGCTGCACCACGGTAGTTCCGCCCCTGGCTTGAACATACTTTTTGTTCAGCAATGGAGCCTTGAGTGGTGACATGCATACAGGCCATGGAGGTTGAGTGCATTACTTCTTGTTTTCTTTGAATCAAATGTACTTGATGATTCTAGTTCTTTGTGTAGCTCTCCATAGGTGGTCATTGGCTCTTGGACAACACCTCTGATATTTCTTTTCACTCTTCTGTAATTTTGTGAAAGCACCTGATCGAAGCCAGTTTGTGGTGAAATTATGTTCTTTTGACTTCTGGATTATGACCTCAACAGAGCTCACTGGAACCTTCAACAGTTTACAAATTATGTAAACTATACAATAATAATAATTCTATAACCAATACAATAAGCTTGAAAAGGTCTTGAGGCAGATCACTGATTTTACCGATCATGAGATGTTTCTTGTGTGGCACCTAAGCAATGAGACATCTTTTTATAGGCCATCAGTTGAACCACTACGTTTTTTTTTAAATTACTGATAGATATCATCTGGTGTCATGACTATTCAGGGCTTTTTGTACCTCTCTTCATGTGTTTTTTCTCTTCATATTTGTTCCTGTGTCAATTTTTCATTATTAGACATAACTTAATTTATAGACATCTATGGATTGATTTATTTGCCTGTGTGGATTGGATTGGTTGTAACCACATCTGGTGAGAATTTTGTCAATTTTGTCAATAGCACCTTTAGAAATATATTTATGGTGACATATTCTATTTCACATGCTGTATGTATATATTTCTGTTATGGCAAAAAGCGTTAGCATTCTTTAAATTGTTGTAGAACATGAAATATTTAAGTATTTCTCCTAGAAAACTATTGGAGTTACACATTTTGTTATTTAAATGTTTATTTCCTTTGTGTGTATTGGAACAACAGAAAAAAAAACTGAGAAAAAAATGCAATTTGGACATCATCACAAAACCCTCAAAATGGGTTGGACAAAATATTTGGCATCTTTCCAAAATTGTGGGTAAATAATTTAGTTTCAAGCATGTGCTGCTTGTTCAAACTCACCTGTGGCAAATAACAGGTGTGGGCAATATGAAAATCACACCTGAAACCAGATTAAAAGGGGAGTAGTTGACTCAATCTTTGAATTGTGTGTCTGTGTGTGCCACACTAAGCAAGGAGTACAGAAAGAGGAAACGAGAACTGTCTGAGGACTTGAAAATAAAAATTGAAAAATATGAACAATCTCAAGGTAATAAGTTCATCTCCAGAGATCTTGATGTTCCTTTGTCCATGGTGTGCAACATCATCAAGACGTTTAGAACCCTTGGCACTGTAGCTAACCTCCTGGATATGGTCAGCGGGGAAAAATTGTTGAAAGGTTGCAACACAAGATGGTGGATAAGCAACCTCAATCAAGTTCCAAAGAACTTGAAGCTGTCCTGCAGACTCTCGGTGAATCAATCAAAAAATGAATGAACGCTACAAAGATAAGAACAGAGTACCTATAGTCGAGTATCGTGGCGTTTCAAAGATGTTTTGGGGTTATTTTTGCTGTCTCTGGGTGCCTTGACTGTGCGTAAGACTAATTCTGAAGATTACCAAAGAATTTTGGGTTGCAATGCATTGCCCAGTGTCAGAATGCTGGTCTGCATCCTAGGTCATGGTGTCTTCCGGCAGGACAATGACCCCAAATACACTTCAAGAAGCACCCAGAAATAGATGGAAACAAAGAGTGGGAGGAATTGTGAAATGACTAGGAATGAGTGTGGATCTAAATTCTATTGAACTCCTGTGGAAATATCTTAAAATTGCTGTTTGGAGAAGGCGTCCTTCAAAGATGGGTCCAAAATTCCATTTCAGAGGTGTAAGACATATGTTGATGATTATAGGAAGTGATTGATTGCAGTTATTTATTTCAAAGAGCGCGCAACCAAATAGTAAGTTGAGGATGTCAACAAATTTGTCCAATTTTGGGGGTTTTCTGTGAAATTATGTACAATTTGCATTTTTTCTGAGTTTTGTTGTGTTGTTCCAATACACACAAAGGAAATAAACAAGTGTACAACAAAAAATGCGTAATTACAATAATCTGGGAGAAATCCTTTATTTTCTGAAACAACTTTAAGGGTGTCATCACCTCTGGGCATGACTGTATATATATATATATATATACTGTATATATATATATATATATGTATATAACAAATACTTTTGTCATTGCTCCCTTTTTCATGAGGTGAACTCAAAGATCTAAGGCTTTTCCAGTGTACACAAAAATCCTAAATATTATTCACAAATTTTCCTAAATGTGTGGTAGTGTGCAATTCTCCTTTGCTGGGTTATTCCATCCAGCTTTTTTTTTTTTTTTTCTTAATGTAATTGATACCTATGACCGTCTGTATATGAACCACTGAATTGTAAAGCACTGCGCAATATGTTGGCACTATATAAATAAAGATTATTATTATTATCCACCTCAATGGTGTGTCCTATCAACATACTAATTAGACAATATGATTATTGCACAGGTATGCCTTTGGCTGGCCACAATATAAGGCCACTCTAAAATGTGTCTTATAAACCTCCTGGGTTGCTTTTGAAACATGTTTTGGGTCATTGTCCATCTTAGTTGTGAAATTTCATCCAATGATCTTTGCTGCATTTAGTTAAATCTGAGCAAATGGTATAGCCCTGTACACTTCAGAATTCATCCAGCTGCTTCTGTTTTCGGTCCCATCATCAATTAACAATAATGATCCAGTGCCATTGGAAGCCATGAATGCTCATGCCATCACAATGCTTCCCCACGTTTTACAGAGGATGGGGTGGGATTTCAATGATTAGCCATTACAAGTCCTCTCCATACGTTCTTCTTACAATAATTCTGGTACAGATTGACCTTCATTTCATCTGTCTATAGAATACTTTTCCTGAACTGGGCTGGCTTCTTTACATGTTTTTTGGCAGTCTAATTTGGCCTTTTCATTTTTAAGGCTGATTTATAGTTTACACCTTGTGGTGAACCCTCTGTAATTGCTCTCATAAAGTATTCTCTTTATCGTAGACTTAGATAATGAAACACCTATTCCCTAGAGACTTCTATTAACTTGGGTGGATGTTGTGAAGGGGTTTCTCTTCACCATGGAAAGGATTCTGTGTGTGACCATTTACCACTGTCATCTTCATTCCAGGCCTTTTGAGTTCCCAAGATCACCAGTGGGCTAAGACAAGGTCTGGGGAACTTGCTATCTACCTTATGAAGAGGAGTTTGCCTGCAGCCATAAGGAGACAGTTAAGTAGGTGAGGAGATTTAAAGCCACATCCCTAGTCATATTTAAAGGCTTGTCAGAAAGCGACTATGACTTTGAGAAGCTACCTAAAGGTGGTGCTGGAGTTCATCCACTTCCTTACTGAAGTGCAAATTTGCATATTTGCTAGAGAAGGGATGTGGCTTTAAATCTCCTCACCTACTTAACTGTCATTTTATGGTTGCAGGAAAACTCCATAAGGTAGATAGGTAGATAGCAAGTTCCCAGACCAAGATCACCAGTGGGTTTCTTTTTTGCTTTTTTTTTTTTTATTACAAAATGTTCCAAACTCTTGTTTTGGTCTCTCCTAACATTTTTACTTCTCTCTGATTTCTTCTTTTCTTGCAGCCTAATGATAGTCTGTTTCTCTTCTATTGGGAGCCCCTTTGACCACATATTGTAAGATCTCAGCAACAGCTTCCACATGCAAATACCACACCTGGAGACAGCTCCAAACCTCTTAACTGTTTAATTCATGCTGAATTAATAAGGGAATAGCTCATGCAGCCCATTAAAGATCTTTTTCAATAAATGTCCAATTACTTTTTGTTTTTTGAAAAAGTGGCAGCTACCTACAGTGGGTAAAATAAATATTGAACATGTTAGTTACCAATTTTCTAAGTAAATATATTTCCAAAAATGCCGTTGGCAATAATTTCTCATCAGATGTTGGTAACAATCCATCCAATCCACACAGGCAAAGAAATAAAACAATAGATGTAACTGTATTTAATATCTTCTACAAAAGCCTTTGTTGGTGATGATAGCCTCCTGTTTGGAGAAACCAGTTGCATGCATTCCTCAGGTGTGATTTTGGCCTATTTTTCCCACACAAACACTCTTCAAATCCTGAAGGTTCTGTGGGCTCTTTCTATGAAATCTGAACTTTAGTTCCTTTTCTATTAGAATCAGATCAGGTGAATGGCTCAGCCATTCTTGTGTCTTAATTTTCTTTCTATCAAACCAGTTTAGAGTTTCCTTGGCTGTGTTTGGAATAATTGTCTTGCTCAATCTCCACCATTGATTAAACGTCTTTAATCTGGTAGATGGCAGCAGCTTTTTTTTTATCAAGAATGTGTTGGTATATTTATATATTAATCCTTCCTTCAATTATATGAAGTTTTCCAGTGTGATATGCTGAAAACCCCACACCACACCATGATGTTCCCACCTCACTGTTGGTTTCATGCTTTTAGGGTGATATGTGGTGCATTTTGGCTTTCAGTGGTGTGTATTATATCAGAGTTCAATTTTGGTCTCATCTGACCTGGTTATATTTTTTTAGTATTTCACAGGCTTGCCTAAATGTTTTTGAGCAACTTTAAACATGCTTGAACGTGCTTTTTGTTCAGCAATGGAGTCTTGCATGGTGATCTGCATACAGACCTGAGAGCCATCCACAGATGCATGAGAAAAAGAGAAATACCGTATATACTCGCGTATAAGCCGAGTTTTTCAGCCCAAAATTTGGGCTGAAAAGTCCCCCCTCGGCTTATATGCGAGTATATAAATTTTACAGCCGCAGCCCCGGTGGTATACAGGCCCCCCCATCAAGCTCCAGGGCCCCCCCCTTGCGCGGCAGCCTGTGAAGTAAAATCATACTTGCCAGTGTCCTGTCGCGCCGTCCGCAGCTTGCCGACACACGATCCCCGGCTTCATTCCGCGTCTTCCGCATTCCTCTCTAGTCGCGGGCAATGACGTCATTGCCCGCGACTAGAGGAAGTCGGAAGCCGGAAGACGCAGAATGAAGCCCGGGATCGCGTGTCGGCAGCTGCGGACGGCACGACAGGACACTGGCAAGTATGATTTTACTTCACAGGCTGCCGCGCAAGGGGGGGGCCCTGGAGCTTGATGGGGGGTCCTGTATACCTCCGGGGCTGCAGCTGTATACAGCCCTGGGGCTGCTGTATACACCACTGGGGCTGCTGGCATATACCTCTGGGGCTGCTGGCATATACCTCTGGGGCTGCTGGCATATACCTCTGGGGCTGCTGGCATATACCTCTGGGGCTGCTGGCATATACCTCTGGGGCTGCAGGCATATACCTCTGGGGCTGCATATACCTCTGGGGCTGCATATACCACTGGGGCTGCATATACCACTGGGGCTGCTGCTGTATACTACCACTGGGGCTGCTGCTGTATACTACCACTGGGGAGGCTGATGTATACCACCACTGGGGAGGCTGCTGTATACCTCACTGCTGGGGGTTGTATACCTGTGCTGGAGTCCACCCTCGGCTTATACGCGAGTCAATAAGTTTTCCCAGTTTTTGGGGGCAAAAGTAGGGGGGTCGGCTTATACACGGGTCGGCTTATACACGAGTATATACGGTAATCCAGCAAATTCACTGGAAGTCAGTAATTGTGATAAAAAAGAACCTTTATTGTACTTCCACAAAAGATTCACTTGGCACCAATACTGTAAAAATTATTAAGCAATCCACGAAGGGACCACGCGTTTCGCCACGATGTACCATCTTCCAGGTCCTGAAATAAGGCACATCGTGCTGAAACACATAGTCACTTCATGGATTACTTAATAATTTTTACAGTCTTGGTGTCAACTGGATCATTTATATAAATACAATAAAAGTTAATTTTTAGGACAAATACTGACTTCCACTGCATTTGCTGAATTATTTCTCTTTTCCTCTTATAGCCATATATATATATATATATATATATAATATATATATGTCTTTATACCGTATATATATAGATATAGATATATATCTATATATAGATATATGTCTATATATCTGTGATGCGAGTCACTACAGTAATAACTAGTCCCAGAAGTGGAGAGATAAGACTAAAATTACACATAGTAATTATATTATAGTATTACTTACTGGATAAGTAAGGGAGGTCGAACAATCTGAGGTCAGGTCCAGGAAATGGCGCAGTACAACCAGGGGTAGTCAGAGATGAAATCCAATTCACTAGCCGAGATCAGGAAAATCAGAAAGACAAGACAGTTTACAGGGAGCAGGCAAAAGAGTAGTCAGGTCACATACAAATGGTCAAAGTCCATGGAAGGGAATAAAGTCAGGCTGGGTCAGGCACAGAGCACAGAAGGATCAGTCTTACACAGGCAGCAACAAGTGTACAATTGACACTGAATGGAAGAGCTAGCATGCTTAAGTAGAGGACTAATCAAGGGAAGTGAACACAGATGATTGCAGCACAGATCCAGCACAACCAAAACAGACTGACAGCTACCACACAATTGTCACATAGCAGATAAGGACAGTGTGGAGATCATGACAATATCTATGTTCAAGTACCTTACACAAGGAAACTACCTCTTTTTGAGAAGCTTGGGTACAGCATGCCCAAGCCTCGGGCAGCATGAATCAGTCTGGCTGCACAGTCACAGCCAGGTTTGTTTTCAATTAAATGCTTTGGCCCACAGGACTATATCAGACTAGTCCTGTTCTCTCTCGCTTCGCTCCAGTTGATTGATAGTTTTTTTAGATGAGGGCATAGTGAGAGACCAGTCAATAAATTGGTGTGCTGGGAGAACTACTTTTAAATTTGGGGCCCGATTCATCAAAGCTTTTCCGCCAGAATTCTGGCTTAAAAAGCTATGACAAGTCACATAATTTTAACACAACTAGCTGATGAGCTGAAAGTATGCAGATTTTCGTGTTCTCACACCATTTTAGCTCAGCTCTGACAAAGCTGCACTGTTCAATACAGCATAAATCTTATTCCAGCAGGGACTGGATTTATATTAATGACGAGTGCATCCAGAGGTTCTCTGATGGTCCTGACTTATGAAGAGGCATCAACAACACCAGTCTTTATGAATTGGGCCCTATGTATTGTTGTTAAACTATGTTGCCAATGGTTCCAGCAGCATTAATTGAGTGACAGGTTGCTTTTAAGGCCTTGGTTCCACTTGTCTTTTATACGGATGATAAAATATCAGAGTGCACTCAGACCATTGTAAATCAATAAGGCAGTGTCCATCTGCTATTTTTTCCTGAGCCAAAATTGTGTCAACGAAAAAATAGAAGCATGCTGCATTTGGCAGCGAGTCATGGATCACACACAGCCATACAAGTGTGTGGGTACATTGGAAATGTTGCAGTGCAGTTGGATGTTACCCGACTGTCTTGCCGAGACTGGCAATGCAGGTGATGGAGAGATTAATCTCTCCCTCTCCTGTACAGCTGTGATCTGATCGTAGGATCAGATCACAGTATAATGGCACTCAGCTCACGCTTGCAGCAGAGCAGGACCCGAGGGTCATTAGCATATCACATCCAATGCTCACGCATCGGATGCCATACGCTAGTGGAACCCCAACATAAAGGTCTTAGATCTTTAGTGAACCAGCTTATACCTAGGACAGTCATTTAACATGTGACAGCACTGTTTTGTCCAATATATTCACATAGTTTTCATTCTTAGGCCTAATTCACTTGTCTGTGTTTTAACGTGAACATGAAAAAATGGTACCAGTGTCATCCAAGTTTTTGTCATCAGTGTACAGTCCATCAGTCCGTTTCTACTATCAATGATCAGTGTTATTTATGAATGGATGACTAAATAAATAACAAAGCTTCTTCTATCCTTTTCACTGTTAAGCATACAGATGGCACATAGCCTATTGAGAAAACACACTGAGATAGGTATACTAAGTAAGAGTCAAGCGGAAAAACTATTCATCGACTACCCCAGAAAGCCTTTTTGGTACCATCTGCCCAAAGCCCATAAGTCCTTAAAGGACCCCCCTGGCCGACCCATAGTGTC